>JAQFZP010002123.1:0-15093 GCA_034695745.1 Geophilus truncorum | reverse complement strand
GGATGACAGTAATTTCGGACAGCGTTGGCACGGACACGGGCAAAAGGCCTGTGAAGCACAGGCCCGAACGCTAGTAAAATAATAAACAAAGCAATTGTTGCTTGAAATATTTTTAGTTGGTCAACATCAAGATTGAAGCAAAATCGTCGATATAGATCACGTTTATCACTGCAATGTTTATATTAGTTTTTGCATCATTTGCTTATACAACAGTGCAATTGCACTCGGCCGATTTCGCATTGCTGTCACAAAAGCTGAACGTGTAGAGAAAATAATACCATTTAGAAGGTTTTCAAATAATGATATTGAGGCTCTTTCTAAATATTTTATGTAACAAGCAAGATTTACGGTTTACGTGCCAATTTTCATGATCTGCCACTAGTATGGCCAAGAAGAAAAAATAAACAAATAAGTAAAAAAAAAATAATAATAAAAGTTAGCAGACGTTTAGCTAAGATACGACCTCTCGATGATGAGACGCACAGAGCTTCGTGATGTCAATGGCTGGAATTGACTGTAATGGACAGTTTCAACTCGACATTTCTGCGAGCAGCGATTGAACGCAATGGATAATTCATAAATTGACGTGTTAACGGTATATTACGTTACGTTATATCCGGTGAAATTAATGAAGGCGAAACGTCGCGCCCCCCATTTGAGGATACTTTCGGTTTAGCTTAAAAAATGAATGTAAAAAGTAAAAACAGTGAGTTATTGGGTTGTAATATGTATCTTGAAAATTTGAGCTTTATTTAATAGAATCACTAATTGATGTAAAAGAATTTTTATAGGAAAATATACAGTTTCAATTTTTGAATAAAGTCCCGAAATAAACGTTGTAAATACACACAGTTTTAAGTCAAATTGTTGTTAGTTAATATACAGTATAACTAAGATAAGCTTAGTTTTAACTCGACATTTCTGCGAGCAGCAATGGAACGCAACGGATACTCAGCAAATTGACGTTTTAATTCCTTCGTCGGATATAGCACAGCCTGGAGTTCAATCAAAGAAGGAATCTTCATCAACTCATCCACTCCTTCCGGGCCCACAAGATCGCAGTGATGAATTTTCAAACATTTTAAATTTCCAACGTCTTTACTCGTACTCAAGCAATGTGCAACGTGGTTGTCGAATCCACGCCAACTACACATCGTTAATGTACGTACATTCGGAGCTGAATGGAGAATTTTTAAAAAACCACCACTAGTGGTCCACGAATCTTCGTGATCTAAAAAAGTTAAATTTACGAGACAAGGAAACTCGAGATTGTGTAAATTATATGTATGATTATCAGCGTGGCTGTTGTCGGTGTTGACGAACATATCATTATGAATAGTTAGACATCGTAAATTTTTAAACTTTGCTAGATGATACAATGTTTGCGAAGTGTATGGAAGAAACAAAATTTCAAGTTCCTCTAGCGTAAACACTTCTGATGCAATATTCAATTCCAGATAAAAGGTAGTCTTGTCATAATTTAAACTCATTTTCTTCAATTTATATTTCTTCTGTCTCATTTCTGCTGGCAGAGTGAGCAGCCACTCGGTGTCGGCTTTACCCAAATCTTCCAATACTTCAAGATTTCTAAGAGCAGCATGGAAACATCTATCTGGTGCGTCTAAATTGCCGCGAAACTCAAAAACACGAAGAGTTTGTCGCAGTTTTGACTTTGGACTCCAGAGGGCATTAAATGATTTCTTCGAAATGCCTTCGAAGATGCTTTTTTTTAAAACGACGAAAGGAAAGTTAGCAACAAATGAGTAAAAATCGTCATCAACATGGCAGCGACTAAAATCCAACACTTTTAACTTTGGCGTCAATTGGAGAATTTTTTTCCATGTTGGCATCTTCAAACTTGCAGTCACGTCTAATTCAACAACATTCTAAATAGATAAAAATATTCATTGTTTAATAAATGGTAATAAAATATGTGTAACACAAGAAGTAAATAAAGATATTGAAGTGTGCGGCTCTCTTCTCAGTAAACTCAATTATTCATTGGAGGATACTCAGTAAATGGAATCGAGACAGTTATACTTATTGTCACTATAGTTAGCATGTAAAGTTTTCAGTGGCAACATTTCTATTTAGTAAACTCACACTGCTATCTTTATGTTCTTCTATTAACACTTACTCTTAATTTTGACCCGTAAAAATCAAGAAAGAAATCGAAGGCAGAATCGTGATCTTGTGTGTAAGGGTTAGCAATTTTAGGGTTAGCAATTTTCAGTCGTCTCGTGTATTTTGATACGAAAATTGCCACATGTTCAACTCCTGGCCGATAAGGCTTGGTACGAGAATAATAAAATTTATCGGGACCATCACTAATTAGTTCTTGCAATAATTCCTCTCGCAAATCAAACGCTAGTGAAATTAGAAATGTATAAACATAAAACGCAATAAAATGATCATTGTAAGACTTACGAAGGATTTCAAAATACGATATTAACTTGTTAATTTCCATTTCCGCTATTAATAAATCGTTGTTTTTTATCCACATAGTTAAATTTAAGCAAATGGCAATCATTGAACGACATTTCAATGTTGCCATTGCTGCTTTTCCGAATTTTCTAAATTCAAACTTTGTCGTAGCTAACAATTAAGTTTAAGCACTTTATTCTTCATTTAATGTTTTTATATTGTTGAAAATTTTTAAATTTCAAAAAAAAAAATCTATATAATAAAAGTAAAGATATTTTGTTTGTGTGTGTGTGTCTATCTATAGGTTCAGTTACCGGTACCGTATTTGTGGTGCGATTTTCACCAAATTTGAAAGAAATATGTCAAATGCATTTCTAAGCTTAACATGGAAAAACATTTGACCAGTCCCTCTTACGACCCCCGAAAATGGACAACCGCACACACACAATGTCGCTACATCAATGCTGTTTAGCCTCACATCCAAACTCACAGAATATGCAGCACTCGCACTGATCAGCTGACAGGTTCATTAGGGCCAACAACTCTTATACTTAGTCATTCATAACAAGAAACCTCAGAATAAGCAACCAAGCAACATACTGTACCCCTAATCATAGAAAACAAGAGAACAAAATAACACTAACCAGGGAGTGCAAGTAACGAAAAAAACCACCAAAGCACCCAAACCGACATCCCCCAGAGAACATGAGGTGCGAGAGTGAGATGATCAACGACGGAAGATTTCAAATGGCAGTCAGGATAAACGATTTTACAGACAAACTGTTAAAAGTTATAAAAGTTGATTTAGAATATACGAGCAAATCAAATTAAAACAATTTGTGACTATTTCAGAATAGTTAAGTACTGGTGAAATAAGAGCTGTCAAGAATAAATCGATATACTGTATAAGAAAATAAAAGCTGCCACTATGGAGAAGTTTAATGGGAAAATTTTAACCGGACGTTACGTTACATTTCGTTCAGTAGCCGTATTGAGTTTGATAAATTGTTCGTTTTGTCAAGGAATTCTGAATTTACACACGTCTTTAACATAGTGTAAGAAATACTCCGTTATAATTTCGTTTTGTACAGTCTTTTATGATTTCTTATTGTCAGTATTTTGAAGTTACGTTCAACTCACGAGCGCTCATCGTCACGAATGTGATGGTTTCAAAGAAGAGTTTTAACGCGTTGAATTAAAATAAATCTATACACCACTTATGATTATTGTATCTGGTATTTGTTTGTCTGTAATTGCATTCATTTGCGAATTCTGGTTCAAAAAATGCCAAATTAAAACCCCTAATTATCTCTGTTCTAAATTATTAAAAATATAATTAAAATATCGCAAATACTGTATCTAAATGTAAGTACAGTATCTTCTGGTTCATATCATGTAACCAATCACGAGTATCTTATTCACTTTAATCATTTTTGCATACTCCCGTCTTCCCTCATGTGTAAACATCTTATCCTTTTGAAAATTCCACTCATTGACTACCAGCCAATCGTAGACGGGCTTTTTTTGGACGACCTCACGACCAGTCAATATCCAACAACAACAACAACTGTATCTCACAACAGTGTTAGAAGCAACGTCATCACAAACATTACCACACAAACTACACAGATAAATTAGGAATACAATGCTGCATGTACAGTATTTATTTGATAAAATATCGTATACGATATTAATATTTTGCCAAACAAATCCTAGCATGTTTGCAGATATCTATTTACCTCACGTACGGTATAAATTTCTGTACATGACTGATAACAAGAAAGTAATAAATTTTAGTACTCACATTATTTTTTCATTTCGACTTGGTTCTTGAGAAAATGTCGTCGTCTTTTTTTTTTGTACTGTAAGTAGCCTTGCACTAACGTCACCATTCTTGACATCATCATCATCACCATTGTTCGTTCTTGAGATCACAATTCACAACACCATCAAAGCCGTCGCAATATTTATCCAGGAAAAATATTCGAATAACAAACCATCGCGAAACGCCATCTTAAAATCAACAACAAACTTTAAAAAAAAAATAAACAATTGTAACCACAAATCTAACCAAAATAAAGATAACAATAGACAATTTCTTAAAAACTCATGACTACCTTGAGCAACACGATGCACGATGTTGCAGGAGACCAGCACAAGATAAAAGTGAACACCCATCACTCGAATTATCGAAAGAAGTACGGGTAAGATAAGGCAGGATGGGGTGGCGGGTACTCCAAGAATGATTTGCGTGTTGCACTGGAGGCCAAGTCCCACAATGAGGTCGGTCAGTTTCAGTCGTTGAGCAGCGAAGTCAAGGCATTAGTGGAGGAAATGGTCAATCGTCTCTACAGGGGCTCCGCAGCGGCAAGCGGTGGAGGTGTGCGTGGAGTGGCCAAGTCGCAGTCGCAGTCGCAGTCGCACCAGCGAGGTGTCAGTTCTACGTGTGCAGTCCGGAGTTGAATCAATCTAGCGGTTGGGTTGATGGCGAGGTTTAATTTTCCGACCGTGACAAGGTTTCTTGCGAGCCGATAAAAGGGGCCTCGAAGATGGACAGCATGAAAATAAAGAGAGAGTGAATCGATTAGAGCGGGGCAAAAAGCCAAGCGGTCGGCTTTCTCGTTCCCCTCGATCCCGCAGTGGGTTGGGACCCAGGCAATGTGGCAAGAGTTGCCAGAGAGTCTGATCGTGCAAAGTTTGTGCAGAATTTCAGTGGCGGGGCCGGGGAGTGAGTGGGGGTTACCTTTTAGTCGATTGCGATAAACCTTCACCGCCATTTTTGTCCAACAACGAAAACGCGAGCGCAGCCTCGTGGCAAAACAATAAACCAGAAATTTCACAATCGCACTTCTAGATGTCGCTGTATGCGCGTAACATAAAATTAGTAACAGTGTTGCTAAAAATTGTATGAAAATAATTAAAATTTCAATAGGCGCATTCGTTTTCTAAAACGAAAAAAATTTAGACGAGCTTAAGTCTCACCTAAATTGCTCATTGGCCGAAAGAAGACTTTTTTCGTTGTTACAATAACATTACCGTATGTCTTTTCATTATACCATATACTGTATACTATATTTCATCTTTTTATTAAACGTTTGTTAGTTTCAGGTCAAAGTGTAAAAAGCACTAGTTTAGTGAAAACGTGATGAAGAAATGAAATGAGTAATGGCAAACTTAGGTTGCACTGGCTGCCACTAAAGGGCGCATTGAAATTAAAATTTTGATTGCTGAAGGAAACTTGGCGCTAATTTTAAAATATTAAAATATTAAAATATTAAATAATAACGTAAATTTTTTTTTTTTTTAAATTATGTTATAAACACTGTAACATTAGAAACAAAGTGCTAAATATGTATTTATATTTATTTTTTCGTCACTAGAAGTCACTATAGATACAATCACAATAGAAGCCAGATAATCATTATTATTGTGTGACTACATGGCTTTTTTCTTTTGAAGTCTTTTGGAGCGACGGTTTAGAGCGCTTCTGGTTTGATTTAAAGATGCTGAATGTAAAGGCAGTGAGTTATTTGGTTGTAGTATGTATCTTGAAAATTTGAGCTTTTGTTAATAAAATCACTAATTGATGTAAAAGAATTTTTATTTTTTAAAGTGGTTTCATCTATTAAAAAAATTTAAAAAAAAACAAAACTTTTTTATAGCAAAATATACAGAATCAATTTTTATATAAAGTCCCAAAATAAACTTTGTTATCAACAATCAGATGTACGTACTCTAATGCTCAGTTTTAAGTCAACATTCCTGCGAGCAGCTTCTGGACGCAACGGATACTCATCAAATTGTTGTTTTAATTGCTTTGTCACCAATCGCACTATCTGGAGTTCAACCAAAGAAGGAATGTTCATTAACTCATCCACTTCTTCCGGACCCACAAGATCGCAGTAATAAATTTTCAAGTATTTTAAATTTCCAATGTTTTTACTCGTACTTAAGTGATGTGCAACGTGGTTGTCGAGTCCACGACAACAATACATCTTTAACGTGTGTATATTCGGAGCTGACTTGAGAATTTTAAGAAATCCACGACTTGAGGTCCACAAATTTCCATAATCCTTGAAAGTTAAGTTTGTAAGACAAGGAAATACGAGATTGCATAAATTATATGTATGATCGCCATCTTGGAAATTGTAGTCGTGTATTGTAATGGTTCGAATAGTCAGACACTGTAGATTTTTAAACTTTGCCAGCTGATGCAATGTTTTTGAAGTGTACGGAAGAAACCAAATTTCGAGTTTTTCTAGCATTAAAAACACTTCTGACGCAATATCCATTTGCAAGTAGAAGGAAATTGTGTCGTAGTTTATCCACAGTTTCTTCAATTTGAATTTACTCTGTCGCATTTCTTCTGGCAGAGTGAGCAACCATTCGGTGTCGGGTTCACCCAAATCTTCCAATACTTCAAGACTTTGAAGAGCAGTGTGGAAACATCTATCTGGAAGTAAGAATTCGAAAGGCAACTCTAAAACGCGGAGAGTTTGTCGCAGTTTTGAGTCTGGACTACAGAGGGTGTTAATTGATTTTTCCGAAATGCCGTCACACGTTTTTAAAATGACGAAGGGAAGATTAGCAACAAGAGAGTAAAAATCGTCATCAACATTGCAATTACTGAAATCCAACATTTTTAACTTTGGTAGTAATTGGAGAATTCTTTTCCATGTTGGTGTCTTCAAACATGCATCGACTTTTAATTCAACAACGTTCTAAATTGATAGAAATAATCTTTTTAAGTTAGTGGTAATAAAATATGTGTAATACACACCAGTAGTAAATAAAGATATAAAAGTGTGACATTCTGTTGTGACAAAACACAATTATTTATGGGAATAAGAGACCAAATCGTTAAAAAAAAATCCTATTTGCACACCACCTAGCAATAAAATCGATAACTAAATTCATAACTCGAATTTGCGCCATCAGCTTAATTTTGCTTTATTTTAGTAGAATCACACTTCTATTCTATCTTTATTAACTTCTCATAATACTTACTCTTAATTTCGACCCGCAAAAATCAAGGAAAAAATTGAAGGCGCACTCGTCATCTTTGTAAATGTTAATAAGTTTTAGTTGTCTCGTATTTTCTGATGTAAAAATTGCCACGTGTTCAACTTCTGGCCAATAAGACTTGGCATTAGGATAATAAAATTTATCTGGACCATCATTGAGTAGTTCTTGCAATAAATCTTCTCTTAAATCATACGCTATAAATTTAAACATACGGTAAAATGAAATAATGAAAATTTAAAGACTTACAAATAATTCCGAAATATGATATAAACTTGTTAATTTCTGTTAGCGTTGTTTTTAGATTTTCGCTTTTTTTCCACATAAGTAGATTTTGGCAAATAAATGTCAAACAACGATGTTTTAATGTTGCCATTATGGTACTGTTTGTGAACAAAAATTCCCAAAAACAGCTCAAGCTGCAGCTTGAACTGATTTTAAGAATTTTCTAAATTCAACTTTACCCCTAATCTGTTAACAATTAAAATTAAGCACTTTGTTGTTTATTCAATATTTTATATTATTGGATATTTAGATTTAAATTAAAAAAAAAGAGTTGAAAGAGTTGACTGTAATGCAAATAAATATACACTTTGTAATATTTCTGAAGTTGTAAATTTCATCAGTACATTTATAAGAAAATTCTAGCTCATTAAACTAATCAAAAACTTGAACTTTTGTTAATAAAAATCATCAATTAATGTAAAAATAAGGTTTAGTAAACACTTGTGAAATAAATGCATACCTAGTTTAGAGACTAGATTTCAAATTAGCCAATAAAAATCTAGGCTCATTTGAAAAATGTGTGCAATAAGTAAAATTGAGTGCATCAAGTGCACCAAGTCTGTACCTAGTGCTTAACCCAAATACATCATTTTGTCAAAAATGGCTGCAACGATGACTACTAATCTTTTTTGCTTCGTATACGCCAAAATGTGAATAAAAACGATAACAAAATCGCGAAAAAAAATGCAGAAACTCTCGATTTGGAGCAATCATCCTTTATTCGGCCGATAAATAACGGCGTCGGTTCGATAAATTGACGTTTCGAGTGGTAAAAACAACAAACATACCTCATCGAACTTGTTGTCAGTCGTGGATTGGACACCGACAATCGATATCAAATCTGCCATTGTCTCGACTCGCCATAGCGATTGAAAAAATGATGGTTGATGACAGTTGATAAAATCCGTTGTAGGAGCACCACCCTGTGACGTATTTACTAAATATATGAGCACACGTTGATTGAAGAGTTGAATTAAGTCGAGCCAATGAGAAGAGCTCATTGATTCAACTCTTCAATCGTGTACTAATCTATACTTATTTCTTGAAGTGGTGCACTCATTGAGAATATTTTTATAACAAAATAATCAATGTTTAAATAATGTCTCGATATAAACGTTGATATCAACAGTGAAAGTGCACTCTAATTTAATTTACATAAGTGTAACCAAAAGTGTAACCAAGAAAAAATACAAATAATAAAAATAATTTGCCACAAGTGTAACCAAGAAAAAATTCAAATAATAAAAATAAAAAAAAAAAGATCGGCAGAATTTTGGCTATGGAACGTAGCAATGTTGGGCTAACCGAAGCCTCAGAATGTCTATGGCCAGAGTTAACACTAATGGACAGTTTCAACTCGACATTTCTACGAGCAGCTTCTGCACGCAATGGATACTCATCAAATTGATGTTTTATTTTTCGCGTCGTATATAGCGTCACCTGCAGTTCAACCAAAGAAGGAATCACCATCAACTCATCCACTTCTTTCGGGCCCACAAGATCGCAGTAATAAATTTTTAAATATTTTAGATTTTCAATGTCTTTACTCGTACTCAAACAATGTACGGCGTGGTTGTCGAGTCCACGACAAGAAAACATCGTTAACGTATCTAAATTCGGAGCTGACTGGAGAATTTTAAAAAATCCACCACTAGAGATCCACAAATTATCATGATCTTCGAGAGATAAGTTTGTAAGGCAAGGAAACTCGAGATTGTCTAAATTATATCCATAATCGTTATCTTGGATGTGGTTTCTTGTTTCACTATTAATACTCAGAAATTGTAAATTTTTGAATTTTGCCAAATGATGCAATGTTTTTGAAGTGTACAGTAAACCATAAATAACGAGTTTTTCTAGTATTGGAAACACTTCTGATGCAATATCCATGTGCTGGTAGAAGGAAGTCGTGTCACAATCTACCCACATGTTCTTCAATTTGAATTTTCTCTGCCGCATTTCTTCTGGCAGAGTGACCAACCACTTGGTGTCGGCATCCCCCAAATCTTCCAATACTTCGAGATTTCTAAGTACAGTAGGGAAACATCTTTCCGGAAATGGGAAATCGTAGTTCCAGTAGGGCAGTTCCAACACACGGAGAGTTTGGCGTAGTTTTGAGTCTTGACTGCAGAGGGCGTTAAGTGATTTTTCCGAAATGGGGTCAACATTGCTCGTATTCAAAACGACAAAAGGAAAGTTAGCAACCAATGAGTAAAAATCGTCATCAACATGGCAGCTACTAAAATCCAACACTTTCAACTTTGGCATTAATTGTAGAATTTTTTTCCATGTTGGTATCTTCAAACGTGCATCGACTTCTAATTCAACAATGTTCTAAATTGATAAAAATATTCATTATTAAATAACTGATAATATGAAAATATATATGTATAACACACACCAGAAGTAAATAAAAACATAAAAGTGTGACACTTTCTTCTGAAAAAACTCAATTATTTATTGCTAGAGACAAAATCTAATCGATCAATATTAGAAACTAAAAAAAAGCTGCGTCATCAGATTAAATTTTTGCTTTATTTTAGTAGACTTTATACTTTTATTTTATACTTTTAGCTTTATTTAACTTCTGTTAACACTTACTCGTAATTTAGACCCGCAATAATCTAGAAATAAATTTACGGTGTTTTCGTCATCCTTTGTGTGAGCCATATCAAATTTCATTCGCGTCGTGTACTCTGATGTTAAAATTGCCACATGTCCAAGGCTTGGCGAATACATTTTGGCGAATACATCAGGATATTGAAGATCATCTGGGCAATCGCTAATTAGTTCTTGAAGTATCTCATCCCGTAAACCTAACGCTGGTGAAATTAGAAATTTAAAGATAAAATGAAATAAAATAATCATTTTAAAGACTTACGGAGAATTTCGAAGTATGATATAAACTTGTTAATTTGTAACAGCGTTGTTGCTAAATTTTCGCCTATTTTCCACGTAAGTAGATGTAGGCAAATAGATGTCAGACAACGATGTTTTAATGTTGCCATTATACTGGCAACAAATTCCTAAACATTCCTAAAAAACAGCTCATCAAGCTGCAGTTTGAACTGATTCTAAGAATTTTCTAAATTCATCTCTAACCCTAGTGTGCTAACAATGAAGATTAAGCACTTTGTTGTTTATTCAATATTTTATATTGTTGGATATTTAGATTTAAATTAAAAAAAAAAAAAAAAACTTAAGAATATTGTTAACTAAATCAATTTATTAAGCTATTTTTAAAAGATAATTTTTAGTTAGGTTATAATGTTTGAAGTTTTCTATGCACGATTGTCCCATTAACATGCGATTTTGTTAATAAAAAAATAAATAAATAAACAACAGATGTAAAAGGTAAATGTTTATTTCATAAGTTGGCGCCATCTGTTGACAAACTTTCAAAGAGCAATTTTTAAAGCAAAATTAATTAATTTTTGAATAACATATTAAAATTGACATACTGTATATTAAATTAACATTAACTCCTTGTCTACCGTAACGGACAACATTGCAGCAAGCAGCTTCTACTGAGAGTAAACGATTACGGTACTGCAGATGTAGTACCGGTATACAGGTATGTATCTTGAAAATTTGTGCATTTGTTAATAAAATCACTAATTGTGAAAAAAAATTTATTTTTTAAAGTGGCGTCATCTATTAAAAAAATTTGAAGAAGCTTTTTTATAGAAAAATATACAGTTTCAATTTTTGAATAAAGTCCCGAAATAACGTTGTTATCGACAATCAGAATGTACCTAGTCTAGTGCTCAGTTTTAAGTCAACATTCCTGCGAGCAGCTTCTGGACGCAATGGATACTCAGCAAATTGACGTTTTAATTCTTCTGACGGATATAGCTTCACCTGGAGTTCAATCAAAGAAGGAATATTCATCAACTCAACTACTTCTTTCGGTCCCACACGACTGCAGTAATAAATTTTCAAACATTTTAAATTTCCAACTTCTTTGCTCGTACTCAAGCAATGTGCAACGCAGTTATCGAGTCCACCACAGAAATTAATCTGTAACGTACGTACATTCGGAGCTGAGTGGAGAATTTTTAAAAAACCACCACTAGAGATCCACAAATCTTCATAATCCTTGAGAGTCAAGTTTGTAAGATAAGGAAACTCGAGATTATCTAAATTATATGTTTGATTATTAGCGTGGCTGTCGGTGATGACTAACTCATTAGTATGAATAGTTAGACATCGTAGATTTTTAAACTTTGCTAGATAATACAATGTTTGCGAAGTGTATGGAAGACACAAAATTTCGAGTTCTTCTAGTGAAAACATTTCTGATGCAATATTCAATTCCTGATTAAAGGTAGGCGAGTCACAATCTAACCTCAGTTTCTTTAATTTATATTTTTTCTGTCTCATTTCTTCTGGCAGAGTGAGCAGCCACTCGGTGTCGGTTTTACCCAAATCTTCCAATACTTCAAGATTTCGAAGAGCAGCATGGAAACATCTATCTGGTGTGTCTGAATCGTCGCTCAACTCCAAAACACGTAGAGTGTGTCGCAGTTTTGAGTCTTGACTCCAGAGAGCGTTAAGTGATTTTTCCGAAATGGGGTCTACATTTCTCGTTTTTAAAACGACAAAAGGAAGGTTAGCAATAAATGAGTAAAAGTCCTCATCAACAACGCAGCGACTAAAATCCAACACTTTTAACTTTGGCATTAATTGGAGAATTTTTTTCCATGTAAGTGTCTTCATTTTTGCATAAGAGACTTCTAATTCAACAACATTCTAAATTGATAAAAATATTCATTGTTTAATAAGTGGTAATAAAATATGTGTAACACAAGAAGTAAATAAAGATATTGAAGTGTGAGACTCCATTCTCAGAAAATTCAATTAATAATCGGAGGAAACTTAGCAAATTGAATCGAAACAGTTATACTTATTGTCACTACTATAAATAGCAGCATCTAGTGAGGCTCTTAGTGACAACATTTCTATTTTGTAAACTCGCACTGTTATCTTTATGTACTTCTAGTAACACTTACTCTTAATTTTGATCCGCATAAATCAAGAAAGAAATCGCAGACAGAATCGTCATCTTCTTTGTTAGGGTTACCAATTTTCAGTCGTCTCGTGTATTTTGATACGAAAATTGCCACATGCTCAACTTCTGGCCAATAAGACTCGGTATTGGAATAATAAAATTTGGTATTGGAATAATAAAATTGATCGGGACCATCACCAATTAGTTCTTGCAATAACTCCTCTCGTAAATCAAACGCTAGTGAAATTAGAACTGTAAACATAAAATGAAATAAAATGATCATTTAAAGACTTACGAAGGATTTTAAAATATGATATTAAATTGTTAATTTCTGATTCCGCCATTAACAAATCGTTGCTTTTCCCCCACTTGCTTAAATTTAAGCAAATTGTAGTCAAGCAACGACATTTTAATGTTGCCATGTTTCTGTTTTTAAGAATTTGCTAAATTCCAATTTAGTCTTAGCTAACAATTAAGTTTAAGCACTTTATTGTTTCACGCAGTTATTGTTGAAAATTTTGATTTAAATTTCAAAATAAAAAATGTAAAATTAAATTTCTTAACATGGTGCCATCTATTGACAAAATTTCAAAGAATAATTATGGTAGGTTTTGAATAATGTCCGAAAATAAACATTGCGAGATCATTTTTATCGATTTAACTTTAATGGTAATTGGGGATTTAAAAAAGTAGGTCATGTAAGAACCGGTAGAAGCTGATAACGATGAAGTGTTTGAAAGAAGATTTCTGAGCGGATATTTCGTTCAGTTACGTTCGATGGAGTTAATGAGTGCAAAGAATTTCTTATTTTCTGTACTCGGTAAAAAGAGTTCCCTAACTCAGGAAATAGTTACAAGTTTGAAAAAAAAATTTGAATTTACTCACCCCTTTAAACTTTTGTAAGTAAAACTAATTTTGTGGTCTGATGTAATTTAGTAAGTTATTCCTTTTAGTACTTTAAAATTGCGTTTTGTAAACATTTTGCAAAGCGTCACGAGTCCACGGCGTCACCAATGTAACGGTATGAGGAAGAAAGAACTTCAAAAAGTGGAATTAAAGCAAATCTACACTCCACTCATTGCTGTTGTATCTGCAGTTTGCTTTTCGTTAATTGCACTTGTTTGAGAAGTGTTAGTGGACAAAAGATCAAGAGAGAAATATTACCAGAGAGAGTCAATTTAGACCGAAAATACAAGAAAGAGCTAATTTGAATCAAGCATATAAAACAGGGAGAGTATGATACAACATGCACAATTACTGATATTAAAATCAAAGTACCGGTATACCGAATACGAGATAAATCCCAAGTAGCTCAAAGCCTAGGTGAAACGTCATCACTCATAAGATTTATCAAAAAGTTGGACGTCACTGAATTCATCGCATATTGTGTTTAACATAAAAATAATTAAAAATTTTCAGTTGAAAATTGAACTTAAATAAGTGAACCGGAATGATGTCAATATCTGATTTAAAACTCAATATTTTCCGCCGTTTTTTCGAGAAAATCTGACTTAAAAATAACTGCAAACAAATCTGCCAATCACGAGCGACTCGAGACTTTGACCTTCTTGGGATTTATCTCGTATTCAATATATAGTGCTTTGATTAATAAAATGTTTGAATTATTGTAGTCTATGTTTTTATTCAAAACTCTTACAAATGTTCAAATGTTTGGCATTTTCATTTTTAATTATTAAAAAATACTAGTTTTGTGTAGAACTGCTCGAAAGCAAACAATAATTTCACCTTTTGCTACACGTTAGATGCATTCCAAAAGAGCAAACGTTAGTTTCAATAATTTATTTTCACGTAAGATTTAAAATTATTCATATTACTATTTATTAAAACGTTTAATTTTATTATATGTATATAGAATCCGCTTTTGATATACGATCAAAAGCAAGTGTCAGGAGAACGTGATTCAATAATGAAGGTATTTGAAAAATATTTAGGGTTTCGGTAACGAGCAATAAAGTTACAGTTTTTATTATATTATAGATACACCTCCAAATGTACCCATTTACGACACTGTCATTTTAGCGTTTAACTTGATCGCTCGTAAGGTAAATACGCTAATTGGCAAAAAGCATTCTTGCAAAATATGAATAACAATTACCAAATTTCAGCAATATGATGCATTAAATCTAAGTGTATCTTTACTTAAAAAACTATCTTGATTATCATTATTCTCATTTTCTTACAGCTTTATAATTACATCACGTGACTGGTTTCATCTGACAACTGCAAACATCCTCTATCTTTACCCACAAGATAGTATGAACACATAAATATTAACAACAAGTAACATCGAACTGAAATATTTCTCACACTTACCACCAGGTGGTCAACAT
>JAQFZP010002122.1:0-15096 GCA_034695745.1 Geophilus truncorum | reverse complement strand
TAGAAAAAAATTAAAGTATTACGTCATGTCATATCCTTTTTTTTTGATTGGTTGCACAGATTGCTCACAATGCGCATGCGTGAACGTTAAATTTAAATCCTTCCTTTCAAACCGCTTTCAAACCGCTTCACACTTGACACCCTGACTTCAAATTTCACCTCTAACGCTCATTATTGATACGGTTTGAGTTTAATTCGAGAGGCGTTTTTACTAATTTTAGTTTATTTGCTGCGGCGATGGATTTGACACCGACTTTAACTTATTACAAGCGTGACAACAAGAAAGAAAACAAGAACCAAAACATCCAAGTTTTTGTCCGATGCAGGTTGGTAATTTTCAAACGGAAAAAATAGTAGTTCATAGTCACACCAATTTTTAATCTTTAAAGGCCTTTAAACGCTCAAGAAAGGAGACAAAATGGATATTCAGTCGTAGACGTAAACCCTGAGAAGAGAGAAATTGTAGTCAGAGAACGACCAAATGACAAAGTGTTCACTAAAACCTTCACATTCGATAAAGTCTTTCCACAAAATGCTAAGCAAGTCGATGTTTATAAAAATGTCGTGCGGCCACTTTTGGATGAAGTACTTAATGGATATAATTGCACCGTTTTTGCGTGAGTTTTTAAACACTTTTTATTGAATTTGATTTTAAGTTTTAATTGTTTTAATTGAATATTTTGATAGGTATGGTCAGACCGGGACAGGCAAAACATTTACAATGGAAGGTGAAAAAAGTTGTAATGGCGGAACGTGGGAAGATGTAAGATTTCATTTTTCTGTGCTAATTTTTGAATTGTTTGTGTTTTCTTTCTGTAAATACTCCATCGGGATAAATTGATTAATTGATTTTATAATTTAATTCACAGGAACCGTTAGCTGGGATTATTCCACGGTGCCTTCACCATTTATTTGAAGAATTGGGGAACCAAAATGTTGAATATTCGGCACGAGTTTCTTTTCTCGAATTGTATAACGAGGAGTTGTTCGATTTGTTGAGTCCGTGTGAAGATGCATCCAAGTTGCGATTGTTTGAAGATTCTTCGCGCAAGGTGATAATCATTGGCAAAATAATGAGCATTTCATTTTTATTATTATTTTTTTAATTTTTTCAGGGTTCAGTTATCATCCAAGGA
Source organism: Geophilus truncorum (assembly GCA_034695745.1). Taxonomy (NCBI): domain Eukaryota; kingdom Metazoa; phylum Arthropoda; class Chilopoda; order Geophilomorpha; family Geophilidae; genus Geophilus; species Geophilus truncorum. Next base: position 13,961 of record JAQFZP010002122.1, on the reverse strand, counting down.
TTGGAGGAAGTTTTGGTTGAAAAGAAGGAAGATGTTTACGAAATTTTGGAACGAGGATCGGATAAAAGGAAGACGGCTTCGACTCTAATGAATGCTCATTCTAGGTAATGAGGATAATAGTTTGTTATTTATTTATTTTTAATAATTAATAATTCATTTTGTTTTTTACTTTTTCAGCCGCTCACACTCAGTATTCACAGTCACGATTCACATTAAAGAAAATACTCTTGATGGAGAAGAATTATTAAAAACGGGAAAATTAAACCTTGTGGATTTGGCTGGTAGCGAAAATATCGGGCGGTCGGGAGCCGTCGACAAACGCGCTCGTGAAGCCGGAAACATTAACCAAAGTCTTCTGACGTTGGGGCGCGTAATTACAGCTCTCGTTGAAAAAGCACCTCACGTTCCGTATAGGTATAATTTAAAATCACAAAATTTGATTTAAATATTTCAGAAATATAAATTTTAATAATTTTTAATTATTCCAGAGAAAGCAAATTGACCAGACTTCTCCAAGAATCTTTGGGCGGACGAACGAAAACGTCTATCATTGCGACAATTTCACCAGCCTCGTGCAATCTCGAAGAAACCTTGAGCACGTTGGATTACGCTCATAGGGCCAAAAATATCACGAACAGACCGGAAGTAAACCAGAAGATGACGAAAAAGGCTTTGATCAAAGTATGTGCCGGTTTAAATTTTAACTATACATTAAATAAATGTTAACCGAGGTATTTATGTGGAAATTAAAGCACTAATGATAGCAGGGGCGACTTTCAGAGTTGATAATAGAATTCTCTCCCTGTTTAACTTGTGATGTGTGTGAAATATTTCAACGGCTTTTTAACTGGAGCCGTGTTTAAGTTCGGTTTACTCTGTAGATTTTTGGTGCCAGAGTTTAAGGACGGAAGAACGGGAAACTGCAGAAAATATAGCGTTTTCATTATCTTATCTACCTTATAAAAAAATTTATAAGTTGATCATAATTTAACAACAAATCTACAATAGAATTTTTTTTTTTTTTTTTTTAAATTAACAAGTTGGATTTTTAATCTTTGTAAGGGTTTTTGTAGGAAAAATTTCGTTTAAATTTTTATTGAACACAGTTTCTCGAGTCAGTATGCGGGCGTGATAGTTCTGACAAATGAGTATGAAGGCTTCATGATACCAGTAAACCGACAATTCCTTCTCTAATGGAATTTTATCCATTACCTAAGATCCAGCTCTGACCTTAGGGCAACGAATTCCGGTAATGGAACTTTGAATAGGTGCTGATGAAATTGAGCGGGCTCTTCAAAGTCTTCCCAGTAGATTATTTGTGATTGTGTCTGTTAAATTTACGAGAACTAGAGTTAAATTTGCTGTTAATTAACAAATTTTTATTGTGTAATTACTATTGAAAATATAAAATTTTGAAACATTTTAAATGATTTCAGAGAAACTGTGTTTTTAAGTAACCTAATAGAACCAACTGCAATTAAGTTATTAATTTAAATTGCAGATTTTTCAAGTTTGATGCACGGTAAATCTAAAGATAAATCTAAAAATAGTATGAAATCCCAGTTCGTTAGGATTTTCTCTCAAGATTAAAGAGCTGAATTGCTCTCTTTATTATACATATTAATATTAATTCCAATTAAACTTGGACTTGACAATGTCATTAAAAATGGGTACGTCTGCAGCACAGGCACTGAACTCGACTCAGATGAGAAAACAAAACGCGAAACATCAAAAAGGGTTGGTCTGTCAGTAAAAACATGAATAACAGTTAAATTTAGAAAAGGCCATGTTTGAGAAGGAAGTACTTCACTACTCCCTTGGCACCTGCTGTTTTGCTGTGACTGTGATGGAAACGGCCTCCGCATTAAGAAAGGGCGGCTGCTTGATTTTATATCTAACCAGTTTCACTTCAACTTTAGCCTTGTGATCGTCCACAGAGTGGGATGCTTCTGGAAAAACAATAGGATTTATTTTATTATTTTTTTTTATTTTTTTTTTTTTAAAGGGAAAAAGTATTTTTTTATTTTTACTTTTTATTTTTTCCCCTCTTTTAATTTACTGACTCATAGCAGGAGGTTGTGTTTTCTGATCATCAGTTTATCTAAGTTTGTCATCTGGATCAACACATGAAAACAGACAGGAGAAGGAACAATGTTTATGAGAGTGACTTTACGGATTAAGTATTTTTAAAATACTTTAAATATTTTTTTCCACTTTTTGATGGCCATTTCGTCCGTTACATTATTTACGTGGACAGTGTTTACTTTGCTCGTGCATTTTCTTGTGCATTTATTCATGAAGTCAAAGGTGACTGATTTAAGTAGTTTCAACCATTTTACACACACGTAGTCTTTTAAAACTCTTTTGTAATTTTGTTTTCATTTGAATTCCGGCTATTCCCCTTTCATATTGTCATAAATCATTAGCTTGTCTTGGCATTGAGGAGAAGCCCGCAATTGGTCATCGGAATAATAATTTTTAATTTTTTTTTTTTTTTTAATTTTTAATTTTTTTTTTTTTTTTTTTTTGTGTTTGTGTAGGAATATACTTGTGAAATCGAACGGTTGAGACGGGACTTGGTTGCTGCTCGAGAGAAGAATGGCTATTTTATCGATGAAGCTAATTTCAGAGCTATGGAAGCGCAGATTACTCAGTCGTCGAAGGATATGCTCGAGAAAATCGCCAATATGGAGCACTTGGAAGCCGAAATAACAAAAGTAAAATATATTTTAAAATAATTTAGAATTGTTTTTAATATTTCAAAATTTATTTTTTAGGTGAATGAAATGTTTGAAATTACGAAGCAAAAACTGCAAACCACAACGATTAATTTACAAACGACTGAACAGCAGTTGAGCCAAACGAAATCGTCGTTGCACTGCACGCGAAAGGTTTGATTTTTAATTTAATTAAGTTAAATGTCTTAATTTTTACTTTATTTTTTTGTTAGCAATTGGCTGAGAAAATCCAGGAATGTAACGAGCAGATGTACATAGTGAAAGAACGCGCGAAAAAAGAAGAAATTTTGTCGGATCAGGCTCATTCGGTTTGTTTTTCATCATAATTTTAAAAAAATTAAAATTTTTTGTTTTTTAATTATTTTTCTTTTATAGATTATCGAAACTGCTGACATCGCTATTTCTGACGTTAGTGGTTTGCACCAGAAATTGCAGCGTAAACGGGATGTAGAGTCTCAGAATGATGAAGCAACGAGGCGATTTCAGTCGCGTCAAGAGCACAGTATAGGACAATTGGCTGACAATATCAAGCGATTCACGACCGACTCGAAATCCTTTTGTTTGGAGCTCCAAGAAAGCATTGGTAAATAACTTATTTCGCTCTTAATTTCTTAATACAATTTTTTTTTTTAAATTTTAAAGGCAAAAAAATTTCGAAACAGACGGGAGATTTAAGTTTGCTAACGGAGTTGATCACTGCCATGGTATCTGGGAACACGAAAAAAATTGACGATGTTTTACAGTCCGTGTACGCGCACGCCGAAAAGAGTCAGCAGAACATGGCAGTTTTGATCGATTTAACACGACGATTGAGGGTAACTTGTTGTTTTTACTAGTTTTGAACAATAATCTACAATAAATTTAAATTTTTAGACTGTCACTGTTGAACATCATAATCAGCAAGAGAAGAAATGTTTTGCAGATCTTGCTGTTATTGCTGGAATGTTAATTGAACAGTCTGCGTTCATCAAGCAGACAAATGCCGAATTATTGACCAAGTTGGAAGCTCATGAATCGTCGGTTCGCACCTCTTCGACATCGATGCTGGATGCCGTCGATACATTTAGCCAGGAATTTAAGAGTTACCAGGATAAGCAGCTTCAGGAAAGAGAGCAAATGAAGAGACAGTTGACGGAAGCGAAAAGACTTAATGATAACAAAGAAAATGTGGGTTTAAGTTGATACTGAAAGATAATTATTTTTTAATTATTTGCTTTTGATTTTAGGCTTTAATGATGCAGATGAAAGTGATGAAAACTCAAGTGGAATCTGTGGAAAAAATGCTGCAAACTTCGTTTGACGAGACTAATAAGACGATCAATACAGTAAATGTTGTCTACTGTTTTACAAGTGATGAGATTAATTTTTTTTCTCTTTTTTTTTTTTTTTTTTTAAGTTTGGTGCGACACAGCAACGGTTCAATGATCAAGTGGACAAAATGACATCAAATACACAAACGTAAGAAATGGATTTTCTTAAATGCGTTAGAAGTTAATTTTAACTTATTTTACTTGCAGCTTTACTACCGAAATAAGGAAAAATCTGAACAGTTATCAATCTGGCGCTATCGACGACGTCCGCGCTACAATGAAACAAAATCAAGAAAATGCTGAATCGGTAATTTTTAAAAACAATTTATTGTTAATGGTCTATCTCAATTTGTTAAAATATCACTTTTAAATTAAATAGTTGGATTCTAAAAATTACAATATGCAGAAAAAGATCGAGGATTTGAAATCAGAAATGAACGATTTGGGTCGAAAAAGTTTGATGGTATTTATCTGATTTTGCATTTGCTTAAGAATAATAATAATAATAAATAAAACTTTTTTCCTTCTTTGTAGGAAGTGGAAAGACAAAACACAGGAATTGAGACATCATTGCGAGATCAGTCGAAAGCACTTGCCACTAACTTAGAGTCAACACAAGGATTAATCCAGACCTTAAAACAAGATTTCAGAACGGGAAATAACAGACTGGAAAATTTACTCGAAGCGCAACAAAATTCTGTTCAAGCTCAGGGGCAAGAATCGCAAGATCAAATTGCACGTCAATGTGCTGTTATTGAAGATTCGTCCGTAATCATGATTCAAGATTTTAATCAAATGCAGGAAGACATAAACCGGTACTTTGAGCAGGAAATGAGACGAGATGAGTCGACTGGTAAAAATATTTTTCAAAAATTGATTAAAATGTTTTTGATGTTAAATGTTTTTTAATTTATTTATAGGGAGAACCCCTCAAAGAAGGGAGTTTCCATTTTCGAGAGATTTAGCCGCAACTTCTCCTCACGAAGTACTTGTTAATCGTTTCCGCATTCAACAATCTGATATTAGTCATGCGATCGCATTACCACTACCAGATGATTCGGATAAAGTATGGAGTTTGGATTTACTAGTAAAACTCAATATATCGGATTTACTTTAATGAACTCGTTCACAGGAAAGTTTGACATCGTCGCCTACCAACAGTTTGACTGATTTATCTACTATAAGCAGTGAATCTTCTGAAAAGGTATCGCACATTAAATTTGAATTTTATTTCTAGACTAATGTTAATTTGATTTTAGGTCGAGGAAATAAAGGAAAATATAAAAGGCTTGTCGCGTTCAAAGCCAAAAGGCAAAGGAAAAATTGATTCAAAGAAAACCAAAGGTAGGCCACAGGAACGGAAACCATTGTCGTCTCAGAATTCAACCGCATAATTTTATATAATTTTTTTTGTACTTTCATAAGTAGTTGTAGTCAATATTAATGGCATCACGTAAGAAATAAAATTTATATACTTTTTAACAAATTGAATAGACAATTTTACTTGAGAAAACACATCAATTTTATTAAAAATAAATTAAATATATAAAACAAAACAAGACAGCAACAAAACAAAACAATGGGAAAAAATATCAAAAGATCACGTCGATCACAGGCAGTCTAGTGAAAGCGTTAATCGACCAAAAACATTCGTCTGAATCTACGTGGTCGTGGCAGTTCAATACTACTGTCGAGATCCAGCTTCTGAAACTAGAAAATAAAATAAGAATTTAATTTGTCATTTAAAAGTCAAGTTCTAAAGTTACTTTGCCAATATTAAAAAAATAAAATACATTTTTAATACTGTATTGGCAGATTTAGTGTCCCTTTCACAACGACATCTTTATTATGATTTGTGTGGCACTTTCGAAAACCCCTGATGGTTTAAAGCAGAAATTAATTTTTATTTTGTTTCGAAGTGATTTTGGAGTGATTTCGATCAACATTTCCGGCTAATGATAATTGGTTGAAATGTCGCTCCAAGCTTGAATGTTTACATGACTTGAAATGAATTATACCATTATTTATGTATGGTAATACACGATATACTTTCTTTAAATAAAACACGTTTTGTATGAAAATTGCAATACCGTTTTTAAATAATAAAGAAGAACTTAAATTAGATGTCAGGTGAGTTTTTGGTCGTCATTTTGTCACAAGAATTATTGAATTCGATGTTTGGTAACTTTATTTTGGTTAAAACTCGAGAAAACGACACTGCAAATTCGTCTAACCAGAAGTACCACATATTTCTGTCTAAATAATTTATTTTATTTTATTTTATTTTATTTTAATGATTGTTTATAAAAATCGTCACTAGGTGTTGAGTCGAAAAGTGGCTTCTTGCTTCTTGTAGCTATCGATACCTTTGATTCATCAGTGGAGTCAAGGAGAAGGAGTTCGAAATGGTGACAAGTGACAACGCTTTACTTCTGGTTCTGGTTCTGGTCAGTCTTAATTAGACTAAACAGAATTTCGGAAGCTAGAATAGAATGACCGCGACTACATAACGACGAATTTCTAACTGGTAAGTTAATTTTGACATATACTTGTTAAATATAAAAGCAAGAATGGATAAAGGGTTTATCCCTTCATCCATTCTTGATAAAAGTGATGAAGTAAAAAATGGCGGCCAAATATTTTCGAAATGTGGTCTTTTATGTTTTCGAAAGGTCAGTACTTCTCCTTATGACAATTCGTTTTGCATTTCATTTTATATCATGCATGCTAAAAGACAGAAATAATAATAAATAAAAATGAATATACACGTGTATACTGTATATGGGCATGATCTTGTAATTTCTTTTTTCATTCTTGAACGGTCGAGTAGATGGTCGTGGAATTCTAATCGGTGTAAGAATTTGCTTACTGCAACTCAATTAATAAATAGGATTCAGTATTTTTGTAATTATTTCATTTTCCTCGGGAATTGTAGAACGAAAACTAGATCCGGATCCAGATCCCTGCGATGATTCTCGAGAAGACGATGGCGGCCGAATGGAGGTTCAAGTACAACCGGCCGCCATTGTTCTCACTTCGGACGATCTCGAAAGACGAGACAACGGAAGAAAGCAGTGCCAGCAACAAAGTTTCTAGAGAAAGCGGAGCAGCGACGACCACTGCCTCTGCCGGACTCGCCAACGACATGAGGAGCGTAGCAACTTTGTCGATTTATTCGAGTTCGGCCACGAGTGTCATGTCGTCGTCTTCGTCATCAAGCAGCGCTTATGTCTCAGACGGTGACTTCGTTTTGTTAATCAAAAGTTGTAACTCGAGTAATTATTTGATATTTTTATTTTAGACGTCGACAGAAGTAATTGGAGTCGCGAACACAAACGGAAATTGCGACCTAGGACTATTTCACCCTATTTCACCCATAGTTACAGAGAGAAATTCTAGAAACTTCGAATGTGAGTTTAGAAATATCTAAGTTAATGTTATTTAAAAAAAATATATTTGATTTCAGATGACCATATGGCAAACTTAAGCTATTTGTTTCGCAACTCGCGTTTCTTTTTGATTAAAAGCAACTACCACGAAAATGTAGCGAACGAAGCCAAACTCAATCGGGCTTATCGAGTGCGTTTTAACAACTATTTATTTTTTTACTATCTTCATTTCGATAATTTTTTAATTTTAATGTATTTTTTATAGAATTTGCACGAGTGAGTAACGAATCGCGTCGAGATTAACAACCCATTCAGTAGGTTTTACCACCTGATCTTAGTGCGCGAGCTTTAGGAGGAGTATTTCAATTTAGATTGGATTTGCAGGTCAATTATCGTGGCCGAACTCGAATGAATAGACGAAGTGGCTTACGCTCTTTACGTCGTTGGCGACTACGGCAGAGGCATTGATGGTCGCCGCTCCGCTTTCTCCAGAAACTTTGTTGGTGGCCCTGTTTTCTTCCGTTATCTCGTCTTTCGAGATCGTCCGAAGTGGCGACGATGGCGGCCAGTTGAGCTTGAACTCCAATCGATCGCCATCGTAGTCTCGAGAATTATCTATAGGATCTGGATCCGGATCGGAGTTTTCATTCTACAATTTCCTAGGAAAATAAAATAATTACAAAAATTAAAAAATGTGTGAAAACGTGGGAGTAATATTTTTTTTCCATTATCGTTTGTGTGTCGGAGGGATTGATTTTAACCACGACACATGTATTAGGTACTTTTCGCACCTGGACGTGTTTTTATAATCAGAGTCGTGGGTTTTGCTTTAGCGGGTTCATTAGGTTTGGCCGGTGCAATACTTTACTCGAGGTCTCGAAAGTCGTTAGAGTGGACGGACTCGGTTCGGGTTTCGCATCCTTGCACAAGACTCGTACTAATTTTTCGGACTGAACGAGCGGGTCGGATACATCTCCCGGAATGTCGTCCGTCGGTTTTACCTCCAGAGACTCGATTTTAGAGCACGAAAAAAGCGCTTCCGGCGACGAAGTCGGTTGCAGAAAATTTAATTTTTGCTCGACGTTGGTCACCGCTCCTCTTCCTTGACCGCCAGAAAAGGGGCTGAGAACGTGTGTTTCGAAACATTTGATTTTTTTCTAAAATTTGCCGGAACGTTTGACGACATTTTTGAGTTCCTCGAACCAAAGATAGTGACCTCGGACGTCGTTTACGAGCGCGTCGTATGGGGCCATTTCGTACGCAGTTTTGTAAATTCTTCTCTCTGTCAATCAAAGTAGCCGTCCATCAGGGCTAGTTGTAGTGAATATTAATGGTACCGTGTAAGAAATAAAATTTATATACTTTTTAACAAATTGACTAGACAATTTTACTTGAGAAAACATAAATTTTATTAAAAATAAATTAAATACAGTGGAACCCCATTATAACGTCATTCGTCGGACGGGCTGAAAAATGACGCTATAGAGGGGGACCATTCTTTAAAGCCATTTTAGTAAATAAAATTTCATGAAAATTCAGGAAGCTGAAAAGGACTCCAACTTCCTAGTCTATAAATTTTCTGGAACTGTAAACAATAAAAAATGCTAAAAGAAAAGTTGTGTAAATTTCAATGTACTGGACTTAATTTCTTAATTTTAAGTCAGTTGACGTCATTGATAATAAAATTTTTCCATTAAAATATGTGAACATAACTTTTAACGCATCTTTTTAAAAGGAAGTACCTTAACGCAAAATTTTAATTAAGTGGTGTAAATGACACTTGACATGCCATTAGACCTAATCACTAATGAGTAATCAAGGCACAATATGGTCCAACATATGGAGTTAATAGAAACTCTCACAGTTTGCAATTATTGCTTTGAGTTTATCATTAGATTCAATAGACAAATTTTCAAGTGACAAGATCAACTTATGCATCAAATGCGACAAAATCAATCTTTGTGATACGTATTCTACCGTATTTGTTTCATTTCGATATTTTTATTAGTTACATCAAATACAGTTTGTTATGATTAAATTTTCGCGTTAATATTAATAACAAATAATTTTTTTGATATAATTATTTTTATTGGTTGTAGATAGATGGCACTAGTTTGCGTAACTGTCACCAGAGTAGTCTTATGAGCCTCCGTACCAGTATTATCTAATGGAGAATGCTCCTTTTTCGGCGCATGTTTCGAATCATTGTACGATTACGATGTTTCCATAACATCAGAAAAACGATTTGCAAAATTACACACAAGAAACCCAATTTCTGTAGCAAACATCGTTTCTGAATACGGCCATACTCCCATTAACCTAAATGTCATTACAGTCTACAAATGTATTAAATTATTCGAACTGTTTTTATGAAACACATCAATGCCCATGGCTTCAAAATTATTTATATTGCGCCTGTGAAATATCTAAAGGCAATTAATAATTTCAACTTACAAAAATAATCAAACTCACAAGTTGGGTGTACGATATTTCACGAGTAATACCAGAAGTAAATAAACTACAGTAGTTTATTTACTTCTGATAATACTCGTAAAAGACGTGGAAAGTCGTACATCCAATTTATAAGCTTGATTGTTTTTATAAGGTTTAAAATGCAAATCATCGCAATTCGAATTCATAATACAGTATCAGAAGTAAATTCTGATAACATAAAATTACTAGATTTTTTTTTTTTTTTTTTTAATTTCTCTGGCAAATCGCTGCCAAAACGGTATAACCAGCATACGTCATATATCTGAAAATAAATCACGTGACTGTGAAGCGCAACAACCAATCAGTGCTCAGACTCGGCTCGGCCGACTGCGACTACTTGAGAGGATGTAATGTTGCAGTAATGTCGGTAATGCCGTATTCTCTATACTTTCATTACTACCACGTTTGCACACATTTTATTAATTTTTGTAATTATTTGATTCCTTGATTTTCCTCGGAAATTGTAGAACAAAAACTAGATTCGCATCCAGATCCCACGGATGAATCTCGAGACGACGACGGCGGCCGGTTCAAGTTCAACCGCAACTGGCCGCCATTGTTGTTACTTCGGGCGACCACAGAGACGAGATAACGGAAGAAAGCAGTGCCAGCAACAAAGATTCCGGAGAAAGCGGAGCCGCAACGACCACTGCCGCTGCCGGAGTCGCCAACGCGGCAAGCGAGTACGCCGAGTACAATACGAGGATCGTAGCCGCCATTTGTTACTGATACGTGCAAATCCTTGAAAAAATACAATATTTATACGAGTTCGGCCACGAGTGTCATGTCTTCGTCGTCCAGCAGCTTTTATGTTTCAGACGGTGACTTGGTTTTGTTAATCAAAAGTTGCAACTCGAGTAATTATTTGATATTTTTATTTTAGATGACGACACAAGTAATTTGAGTCGCGAACTCAAACGTAAATTGCGACCTACAACTATTTCACCCATAGTTACAGAGAGAAATTCTAGAAACTTCTAACGTGAGTTTAGAAGTACCTAAGTTAATGTTATTTTTTTAAAAAAATATTTGATTTCAGATCACCACACGGCGAAATTAAGCTATTTGTTTCGCAACTCGCGTTTCTTTTTGATTCGAAGCAACAACAACGAAAATGTTGCGCTGTCAAAGGCACGCGAAGTTTGGTCGACGCCACTGCAGCGTTTTAACAACTATTTATCTTTTTTTTATTTATTTAATTTAGGAATGCAAAAATCTAATCTTGATGTTCTCGGTCAATGAATACAGCAAATTTCAAGGTTAAAAAAAAATTTAGAAATGACTTTGAAAAAGTGAAGTAATTTTTTTATATGTGTTTTTTGTAGGATTTGCACGTGTGAGTAACATCGCGGCTACGTTCCTCGTGGCGTACTCGTCGTACTCGCTTGCCGCGTTGGCTACTACGGCAGCAACATTTGGTTGTCGCGGCTCCGCTTTCTCCTGAAACTTTGTTGCTGCTTCGGCTTTCTTTCGTTATCTCGTCTCCGAGGTGTCTGAAGTAACGATGATGGCGGCTGGTTGAACTTCAACGACCGCATCGTAGTCTCGAGAATCAAATCATCCGTGGGATCCGGATCTAGTTTTCGTTCTACAATTTCCTAAAATATTTAAAAAGTGAGTAATTTATTAATATTTCATCAAATCGATCATGCAACCTTTTTCTGAGTCGATGTTTGCACTTTGGGCTGACTTTTTTTGACAGCAGCTTCTGCTTCTGCCGTTTTCGTTCGTTGGGTAACTCGCACGAATGCCTTCGGCTGTTTACATTCAAATAATAATTTAAAAATAATAACCAATTTTGAGTTTGCTTACTTAACTTTATTAATTTTTCTAATTATTTCATTTTTCTCGGAAATTGTAGAACGAAAACTAGATCTGGATCCAGATCCCACGGATGAATCTAGAGACGATGATGGCGGCCGATTGAAGTTCAACGCAACCGGCCGCCATTGTCGTCACTTCGAACTACCTCGGAGTAGATGAGATACCGTAACGGAAGAAAGCAGTGCCAGCAACAAAGTTTCTGGAGAAAGCGGAGCCGCGACGACCACTGCCTCTGCCGGAGTTACCAACGACACGGAAGAGCGTAGCCACTTTGTCGATTTATTCGCGAGTTCCTGCATGTTTCCAAGTCCCGACCACTACCAAGCCAGACTGTTGTTAAGTCTCGGCCGCTGCTGCTATTGAATGAACGCTATTCCCGACTGCTGCGATTGCCGAGTTTTGGACGACAACACACGGGCACAACGGCGGCTGGGATGCGGCAACACACTGGAGTACGTAAAAACCTTTTATTTTGATCTTATTTCTGTTGTAATTTGATTAATCTTATAGTTTTTTACTTTTTCTATCTATTTTTCACACTTTTAAGTTGTTTTTTTAATACATATATAAATTTTACTTATTTTCTTACATTTTTTGAGTTGCCTTATACCAAACATTACAGGTGTCGCCACCTGGTGCGAGCAGTTGCCAATCCACGCCCGCCTTAGTTTATTTTTCTCCCCATTGGTCAATTTATTGGTGCTGACGTATGATACAGCCTATGCGCATGCGCACTGACCTTCTTCTCGAAAATCACATCATTTTTGCTTTTGTCGAGTAACGCAAGGAGTAACGTTTGCGCCGGTAAATTGAAATATTTTGCTTGCTTTATCGAATTCCCCTTGTTGAATCCAGTTTTTCTCGGATGTAAACTCACACATGACTCAAAAGTTCATACTGTGTCAGGTTTTTAAGAGAAAACTTGGAAGTTTATGCTATTTTTATGTTTGAATTTTTCCAATGGCCGCCATTGCAAATACTGTAGTTGCGTTGTATCTTGTCTTGTTGTGCTCACATTTTTTTTCATTCAAACGTTTTGATTTACACAGGGTGTCTACTAATTCTGGATATCCCATGGAGACATTGAAGACAACAAGTACTCGTGGTCGAAAAAAATAGCCAACAATGTCACACCCCGAGAACTAAGAAATAGAAATGAGGACAAAGGAAAAGTAGGTTATAATTTTTAAATTTAATAAGTCTCAAATTTAATTAATTTTTATTTCTAGTTCTTATTTGTAGCACTACGACGTAGTAGTTAAGTCGGGAAAAGAGTTTTTCTTGTTTGAATTTGAAGATTGAAGTTGGATTCGTAATGGCTGCCGAAAAGCAAGGAACAAAATGGCGTTCGAAGTTGATGGCACAGGATAATATTATTCTGTGGTTGTTGGTCGTATTCGACGAATTCAAATCCAAGCGGTAATATTCGAATTTATAAAATTTTTCAGTGGCAATTTTATTAATTTTTTTTTTTTTTTGTTTTCAGATTTCGCTAATAACTGCGTAGTGTTCGAGAATAATGGCGAAGGTGTTTTAATATGGTCTCGAGTTGAATTTATTTCACATTTGATCGAAATTTTACGACGGTATGAAAAGACACGAGACGAAACCACACCCGATTGAGCGAAGTAAAGTCTCAAAAATGGCGTCAACTCAGAAACGTGCATATTTACTTGTCCATGTAAGACCTCACATTAATTTTGTTATTGTGGCGTTGGTTTCAATTACAACTATTATTTTTACACAATTTAAATTAATTTTGACACTTCCTTTTAAGTCAAGCAGTTTGATATTTTATATATTGATCACATAAGACCATGCATCAATACTTGTGGCTTTTGTTTCAATAATGCACAGTTAATTATTTTCTTATTTTCTTTTTTTGTTATAATAATATACAGATTTATTTATTTCTCACAGTGAAATCAATTTCTATAATTTTTTTTAATTTACAAATTATTTATTATTTAAATTAAATTTTCTATTATTTACTTTGGTTATGTAAGACCACGCATTAATGCTTTTATTGTGGCATTGGGTCCAATTATTACTTATACACAATTTATCAATTTTTACATTAATGAGTTTGATACTTTACATATTGCCTATGTAAGACCACGCATTAATGCAGTTATGGTGGCATTAGTTCCAATTATTACTTATACACAATTTATCAATTTTAACATTAATGAGTTTGATACTTTACA
>JAQFZP010002121.1:0-15106 GCA_034695745.1 Geophilus truncorum | reverse complement strand
TTTACTGGACAGAAAGAATCCTGTAATAAAAAACAGCGCCATTTAAGTTTCAGTTTTCTAACTACAGATGTCGCTGCAATCAATTTACTATGGTGATCGTACACATGGAAGAGCATGTGGATTTAGGAGGAATAACGAATTAGCCCGAAGTAGCGAAGAACTACACCATGGCAAGAAATTGGCATCCATGTAACTTTAATGAAACAGCAAATATCCAACACAGTAACATCTTAGAAGCCCAAATTTCAGTATCATCATGCAGCGCCTTAAAAATAGACAACACGTCGAGTCATTTTGCAGCCATCACCGATCAGATAAACTCCATAAAAAATGGGTCTCTATTTATTTCCTTAACTGTGACAAAAGAAAATGAACAATCACCACAGATAAAATCCCAAATGGTGCATTCAGAAAGTAAAATTTCAATACAATTATTTGTTTCGAGAAATTTCCTGGTGCATTATTCTATCAACTTGTCATTTACATTTTACTTGAAGATTGTTGTGCCTTTCCCCTTAGAAAAAGTTGTTCTTGGCACAACGTCAAGTGACACATACAATATACTCAGGCAGAATGCGTGGACCGTGCAATTAATGCTTAAAGTTTGCAATGAGAAGATACTATGTCGTCAAGGTGATGAGTTTCTTTGGCCTCAGACGTCTGACATCACGATCCTGGAATGCCAGCCAGTCTATCAAGGTCTTCTAAGTATAAAAACACAAGTCACAGTTGTGAAATATGAACGAAATTCCACGAAAGAGTGTAGTACTTGCGAAGATCTGGAAATCTCTTCACTGGATAGGAAATTCAATATTTATGTATACTGGGGATTGATGCAATACCTCAGTTGGTTTTTATTTCCATTGATAATGAAAAAAACAGAAACTTTAAATCCTGTCTTGGCAATTAAAGCTTCAGCATGTACAAAAGTAATTGGATTTATCAAACCAAAGTTTGAAATTAGAATTGTGCCTGTTGATCCATTTATAGTGGGTCGCAGTGACTCGGTGATTGATCCACAGAATACGGTTTTTATGTCAGAAAAAAGTGCTGGGGATTTAAGTATTAAGACTGGGAATTGGGTGTTGATTGGCTTGGTATATGACGATCAAGAAAGTCAGATTGTTGATGATCAAACGAGTTCGAAAAAAAGATGGGCTCAAGTTTGTTGTCTTCCGTGTGACAAGTTGCGAATGGACGTTTTTGGATTTTTGGATAAAAATGTGGTTCATTTGGGACCTAATTTGTGGTTTAATTTAAATCATCACCCGTCGTTATTAATACAACCTACCACAAAACTTTCTATAATTGTAAGAATTTTATTATCAATTTTTTGAAAATTATACTTTTATTTAAATTTTTTTTTGTTTTTTTTAGAGAATTTATTACAATAACGGAGAAAGCCCAATTCCTTTAGCCACTGAAGCTAGTGTTAATCTTATTACGTCACCTGATTATGGTTCAATAGATGTTTCTGACGATTTGCTGAATAATTATTTTGATAAACAAAGGTAAAATAATTAACAAATAAATATAGAAAATGAAGGCAAATGTAAATTCTCTGTTTGCTTTCAGATATGTACAAATTGGAGATATTATTTCTATTCAAAACAATGATAATGGTTAGTTGCAATGTTATTTTTGAAATTGGTTTACAATCTCTTATCAGCTAAACAACGAAATTTAAAAAAAAATATTGTTCTTTAAAGAGGAAATCTCCACCAATTTGAGCAAGAGTCAAACATCTAATATTAAATAGTTTTAACATTATTTAATTTCGGTTTTCAGTTGACTGAGAAATTTGACTTGAAAGTTGCAGTGGGTTATTTTTCATATTAGTTTTCCCTTTTCTATAGATTCATTATCAATTGTGCAGTTTAAGGTTTCAAATGTTTTCAATAAAACGAAAAAAATTGAAAATGCAATAGGATACTTTATTTCTAAAAAGGAAACATCTCTCTATCAGGTAATACAATTTAGTTTAAATTTTACATTGCGTTACATATGACATGAGGTATGCTAATTTTATTTCTTAATAATTTTTAGATGCCGTCCTTAGTTTCATATATTCCAAAAACAATGGACGTTTATTTTGGTATCAAACAAATGCACCGAATTTGGAATAATCCTTTAACAGCTGGTTGTGAGGAATACATCAAGCAGTTACAAGACATTATAGAACCTTATTTATTTCATCCGTAAGTTAACACACTTTGTTTTTTAAATGTTTAATTTTGACTCATGAGGATTGCAGGTCTTTATTTAAACAGATTTTGCCTAGCATTCTGCTTTGTGGCTCATATGGGTGTGGTAAAATGACCATTTTGTACGCACTTTCGCGGCTCTTAAATATACATCTTTATTCTGTCGATTGCCTCGATTTAGTAGCTGAAACTTCCGGTGCAACTGTAATGAGATTGACTCAAGCTTTTACTAAAGGCAAAGCGTGTACAAAATTATTTAAAAAATGAAAGTAGGGTAATTTTTCTTCTGTTTACAGCTTCTAAATTGGTCCCGTGTTTATTTGTTATGAAAAATATTCATGTACTTGGAAAAACCAAAGATAACAGTCAAGAGGACCAAAGATGTTTACAAAGTTTTAGGGATAGTTTTCAATTATTCGTTGATAAAACGACTTCAAGTACACCGCCGTTCATCTTAATAGGAATTACAGCAAAGCCAGATGCCCTTATCCCTAACTTAAGTTCGCTCTTTCTACATCAAATTAATATTAATGTGAGAAACAACATTGGGAGTTGAAAATATATTTTATTTTACTTTATGAAATTATTTAGGAGTTAACTGAAATTCAAAGGAGAGATATACTATCAGCTCTTCTTGAAAACAAATGCGTTGCAAACGATGTTTCTAGTGAATACCTAGCTAAACAAACTCAGGTAATTTTGACAATTTCTGATTTTTTATTTTTTTATTTTTTTATTTATTTTTTTTAAATTTTGATTATTTATTTTTTGATTTTTAGGGATTCGGTCTGAGTGATTTGTGCACTTTAGTGTGTAAAGCAATTGAGTTGTCACACGCTCGTCTGCTCAAATTGTAATTTGGTTAAATTATAATCTTATGATGTGATTTAAATATTTTATTTTAAATGTTTACTTTTAGAATTAGTCCATCTTTACTCACATCTTCATATTTCATAAACGAAAATGACAAAGAAGATTTAATTTTGTCTGGTGTTTTTGTTCGTAAATCTGATTTTGAAGACACATTAGCTGCAATGCAGGCGGATGAAAGCGATTTCATGCAAGCGCCAGAAGTGCCAAATGTTCTATGGGAAGATGTCGGGGGTCTCGAAAACGTGAAAGAATCCATACTGGATACCATTCAGCTTCCACTACAACATCCAGAATTATTTTCTTGCGGTTTGAAACGGTCTGGCGTTTTACTTTTCGGTCCACCCGGAACTGGCAAAACACTATTAGCAAAGGCAGTTGCAACTGAATGCAAATTACATTTTTTGAGGTTTAATAAGACAAATTCAAAATAATTTATAAAAAAAAAAATAATAATTTTGAGATAATTTCCAGTGTTAAAGGTCCGGAACTGCTCAATATGTACGTTGGTCAAAGCGAACAAAATGTGCGCGAAGGTAATTTTACTTGAAGTTAATTACATGTGGTACACTTCTAAATTCATATTTTTAAAGTTTTCAGACGAGCACGCAGCATCTCGCCTTGTGTTGTCTTTTTCGACGAACTTGATTCTTTAGCGCCAAACAGAGGTCGCAGTGGAGATTCAGGAGGCGTGATGGACAGGTAACTAATGAATTGAATGTTTTTTTTTATCCATTGATTACATTAGAGAAGGTAATAAATCATTCAATTTGCCATGAGTGGTTACTATAAAAAGACGAAGAGAATGAATTATTCAATTACTTGTGAACGTTTAATGCTTCTATTTAAAGTACACGAATTAGAAATTATTTTTATCCCATTTATTTTAGAGTTGTCTCGCAGTTATTAGCTGAATTGGATGGTTTAGATAAAACAACAACAGTTTACGTAATAGGTGCAACCAATAGGCCTGATTTAATTGATCCTGCACTTCTTCGACCTGGAAGGTGAGAAAATTGATTAAATTTAAAAACGGAGGATAAAATTGATTAAATTTAAAAACGGAGGATAAAATTGTTTAATTTTGGGTTTTAGATTTGATAAATTGCTGTTTGTTGGCATTGCTGAGGACATGATGTCAAAATTAAAAATTCTTAAAGCTCTAACACGAAAGTAAGATTTAATTGATGCGCGTTGTTGTGATTAAAAATGAAACGAATATAATCTGTTACTAGATTCAAGTTGTTTGAGGATGTTAACCTGGAAGAAATTGCATCAATGCTCCCTACTACTACTACAGGAGCAGATTTATATGCTTTGTGCTCAGATGCGTTGACAAATTCATTGTCTAAATGTGTACAACAGATGCAAGAAGGTAAAAAAAAATTTTGTTTACCCTACGTGTTTTTATTTTAAAAAGCATCTTATCTCGCTTCACACCATAGCTGGGTGCATTTAGAGTGTTCAAAGCACTCCACAAGATATGTTTATAAAGACCTTGACTGACACGCATTTAATTTTTATAACAATAACAAGTTAAAAAAAAGTCTTGATTAAATTGCGTTTTGGCTATAGAGCTCCTAGTAACAAGATACATATCTTGTGACATTGGCCTTTGATGCTTGTTGATCAATTTATGACTTAAAAAAAACTTAGTTATACCCTAAGGGCTCGATCGTTTCCAAAAATAGTAACAAATTTGGAAAGTCTTTCAGTTTTGTTTACAGTTGATAGAGAAATTTAATTCTTTTAATTATTGGTATTACGATCTGTTATCATTTGGCGCACTCGTTTTTGTTTGGCGTCGTACGATTTGGCGCCTGTCAAAAATAAAATTTAATTTTTATTTTGTGCATCAATGTCTATTTTTTTTTTAAAGTAATTTTTGTGTGTATCTTTGGTATTTTTTCCCAAATTTTAGAATATTTTAATCTTGGTTTTAAAGATGTTTTAGACTGATTTTAGCATTGGTTATTAAAACACTTTTGCACAATTAAGAAACAAAACTGGAGCGCCAAAAGATACCATTCCCGGTAAAACCTCACTTTCGAAGTTTAAAGGAATGTAAAGCACAAACACTTAGTAACTATGAGCTTAACAATTGACTAAGCTAATGGAAACATGATTAGTGTACGTAAAACAAGTTGTCAGTCAACATATAATCAAAATAGAGCACAACATAAACCTGATTTCTCTTATCTTTATCTAAAACATGAGTTTTATTATAATTTTCTAACATTTTTTGTTTAGATCCTGATATGGTGCTGGATGAGCCTCTAACAGTAAAAATGGAAGATTTAAAAATTGCAGCTGAAAATTTAGTGCCTTCAGTATCAGTTGAAGAATTGGAAAGATATAAACAAGTTAAAATCAAGGCCTTAGGTTCATGATCAATTTTTTTTTGTTTTTGGTGTGTGTTACTCGAGGCCTTGTCCCTGAAGAACAGACTTTAAAGGTTGATTTAAGTATGAGTTGCTATAGACATAGCTGATGCTGTAGACATAATGCAAAATTCACTAATACATGTTTTTGTATCTACCTAATTCGTTACGAAAGGGAGTTCTAATTGTAATTGTAAGACTCTTGCATGAAATTGAGGCCCAGATATCTGGCATCCCTTGTCTTTCAGTCAATCAATTACAGACAGGACAAGTTACATCTTTGCAAAATGAAATACGAATCAGCTTGCTCAATATAATAACAGTCACCGGTATTTTCTCAAATAACGCTTGGGTGGCAATTAGGTCTTAATTAAAGCTCCCCCAAAGTCATTAAAAACAATCAAATTATACCTTTGTGATTATGCATATATACACATAAAGTGAATCTTAAAGAGTGTTTTAGCATTGTTTATTGCAACAACATTGCTAAAATTAGTCTTAAACACTTTAAAACAAAGATAAAACCAAAAAATTTGGGGGAAAATAAATTTGGCAAATAGCGTCCTCGAGCGCTATTTGAAAAAATACGGTAATTTCATTCAGAACTCGAGTTTTAGTGACGAGGGTATTTCTTGGAATGTTTATTATCGTATGGGAGAGATGAAAAGATTTTAAACGAAGATGAATCATTTTTGGCTTTTTTTTTTTTTTTTTTTTTTACTGAAATGGTGAGATTTAGCATGAAAGATTCAATGGTTGTCTGTAGTGGTACATGATTTATACTAGTCTTTAATCAGAATTTTTTTGGACATATTTCTGCACTGAGTAATGTGATTTCTTTATTTTTTGCGATTTGCGATTATTTTATTTTTAGTTTAATCTAGTTATTTAAAATGATTGTTGAACTTTAAAATGACTTAATCTGCAATCACATATTAAGGGCTTATATTACTAATAAACTGAACTTGGTTATATGATGATTATTTTTATATTAAACGATAATTACTAAATCAACTATCTCAGTAAAATTAACTAATTCCCACGTGGTAATAATTTGTTTGTTTCATCACTGAAAAAAATTAAGTGAAAAATTATAGTTTTTGACATACTTTTGTGTAATTAAAGTTGCTTCTTAATAACTGCAAAAATATTTAAATAAATAAATAAATAAAGAATTAAAAATTTAATCCATGGTTTAATCATATCACTGATTACCATACTGTAAAAGATCCTTCGTGAGAAGAAGCTGCATGCTCGTAACATTACATTGATTACTTCCATCAGATTTCACTCTCTAAAGTTCAAAAATATTATATTTGGTGGTATTTAAAACAAAATTTTTACAAATAGTGAACATTTTTTTTATGAGGCAACAGACAATCCACCCGCCACTCCTATCTCGTGTAATTCAACATTTCCTCAAATGTAATCGCAAATTTAAGAGAAATGCAAACATCCTTGTCAGTTTTCATTCAAAGAAGAACAGCAGGGGAGGAAACCGTACGGTAAACACTAAGTGTTGATAATATCAATCATTTATACAAATACAAGCAGATGCAAACAAAACAAAATTTGAAAACCGATAGCTCCTGAAATAACTTCACCAAATTCGACTCTTATTATGAAACTATTATTCAACATTCGCTGACATGACATTGAATTTAATTCTGCGCATATAAAATTCCACACCCCATATTTTTAGCTGGCTCGAAATTCTCGTTTCTATTAGAGAAAACTTCCCACGGAAATAATCAATTAAAAATTTGCTACGGCAATAATCTCATGAAGGAAAAATATCAAAAAAAAAAAAATAAAAATTAAACACAGTAAATAAAAAAGCGGATCAACTTCCTAGAAAATAAGCAGACTTAGAAAAAATTGAAAAATGAGATGTAACTTTTTTTAAGGGATTGAACGTTATAATTAATTACTTCCTACAGACAAATCGAATAAAAAAATGAAGTAGCTGGTGCGGTTGCAATCATCAGTCTTCCTTAGGTTTAAGACAAAGGATATGTGGGCGGAAAAGGCTGAGAAGTATTGGCAAACTTTATTTTCTTTGTGGTACTGTCTTTGTAATCCAAATAAAACTGGATTTCATCAGAAAGGAATATTAAATACACATACCATGCACACATTGTCTAACGACGAGCACACCCAAGTTGTTTTTTTTTTTTTTTTTAAAGTTTTTAGTTGCTCAATACCGATAATTACAAAGTCATAAAAATATTACCATATTAAGAGAAATATCACTTAAAACCAGTTTATTCCAACTGATTTTTAATAATTTGATTACGGTATAAAAATTTAACATTTTTTTAATTTATAAACTGCAGATGATCTGATGATCTTAGAGCTAGTGCACAGAAGCACTTGCAGTAGATTCTTTAAACTTCTACTGTTTCTAATCGATGATTAATTGTTATTTTTGAAAAAAAAAACATTTTTTCAATTACTTTTTTTAATTACATTTATTTTTAATGATCAAGGTGCAAGATAGAACTGCATAACAGATTTCGTTCTGATATTAGCTGTTAATCAAGGAGCTAGTGCACAAATGCATTTGCAGTGGACCTTGTCATCTGCAACTGCGTCTAATCGATAATAAATTGTTGCTTCTCAGGTCGGTGAACGGAGTCTAAGTACAAACGTGTTTCTAAACACAAGACACGATTTATTTTCAAATTGCCATAAATTGCATATTGCATTTCCAAATTCTTCTTAAAAAAGGCAAAAAGTGATCATAAATAAATAAAATTCTTTTCACAGATAAGTAAAGAAAAAAAATGTTATCTTAGTTATTCGTTGCGAAAGCTGTGAAATCGTTTTACGGTCCGGAAATACGTAGTACAGTATGAATTGCGAGGCAAAAATGGTTATTGCATTATACAAATACCACTTCACAAAGTGACCTTTGTAAAATCCTGTTTTCTTTCAAAGACTACAAGTGCTTTCGATCGATGTTATATTGTGGGGTAATCATACAAGTTTTTGTTAATGATAGTGAGAGCTGAGTCATTAGGTGATGACAAAAACTAATGAAAAAGTACAAACTAAGCACTGAACAAAGCACTGTACAGTAATTAGTTTGTAATTTTGGTTTTTGATTTATTAATTCCACATTGTACATGTACAATGTACAAAAAAGAAAAAGAAAATCAAAAATCAAATTTTGTAAAAAAAAAAAAATATATATAAATATTAGGCTTTTTAAATTAAATGCATGAAACACAATATGCAATATAGCAACGAAAAATATCGCTTTTATCGATATATTTGAGATTGATGATGTAAATGATGTGGACTAATTTAATTTATAGTTGAAACAATTCAATTTGTGACCGCGGAATGACATGTGCGTGTGCCACGCATGGGAATGTCACAATAAATTTCTCAGAATAGAAATCCTATCCTTTTACAAACATGCCCATCACTTGCCAAGAAATTTTCGAGAAACGAGACAAACGATAGCCATAAAGGCACCTGCAACCGCGAGACGGGCTGCGAGACGCCGACTTTAATCGTAAACCGGAAACCATCGGATTCAGTTTTCAAAGTTAAAACATGTCAATGATTGATGATTGGTGGTTCATTTCTGCCTAACTCATTTCCTCCCACACTTGTTTGGCACGACCAATACCCGGCCATCTGCTAAGTGTTTGCACTCGTCACATTTCCCGCCACTTTTCTCTGAAGTCTGAACGTGATGACGTCACCTAGACGCTCTATTTAAGCACGTGACGGCTTACACGGCAGGCAATTGGGTTCTTGGTGCCAGTGAGTGAGCAGACAGCAAGTTTTCTCGCTTATCCATCCTCATATACCTCAAAGGTAAGAAATTTTAACAGGGATTTTCTTTTATATTGCTAAATCGTTTAGAATTAATTTTAAAAGTTTTCCAAGTGCATTGACTCGGTGTAAGTAAATGACCATTTGCACAGTTAGTTATTTTCAAATGTCCAAAAGTCCATTTGGAAATTTTAAACATTTAAAATATAGCTGATATTTTAGGTCGATGTTTGATTTATATAAATATCACGTTTGCTTACTCATCTTCACTTACTGTAATACTTAGAATTCAGTTGAGACATGGTAAATTTTTTTTTATTAGAAGTGGAAAGAGGGATGAGTGGGTTTTGGAGTAAGACGGGAATCTTTGAAGTGCTGATTGATGACTCAGAGTGAGTCAAAATAAATAGGTGATAACTTAATTGTTATTGTAACAAAAATCATTGATTTATCACACAAATTGCCCAGATTTACGATAAAGCTTCAACAGGTGCACAAGTAGTAGTTAAGTCAATCACTGAAAAATTTTAATTCAATATCTTAAATTTTTGATTATAAAATTATAAGGTTAAATTATTAATTTTAATAAAACTACTACAACTTGAAAGAGTTATTATTAAAGTAAAATATGGTGTTGTTTTGGCAAAATATCTAAATTAAAAAAAATGTGTCCATGTGGATTTTTTTCTACATCTTAACTAAAAATGGAACTGAATAGTGTTTGCATTTAGAAGACGACCTTCGCCTCAATTCTATTCTAGAGTAAAAAGTTTCAGCATTGCGAGGTCGAAGCATCTTGCTTTTACTTGAATTACATAAGTAAGAAAATGATAAGGAAGTTGCGTCTTAAACCGATCTTTGAAGGTTGAAGCAAAAAAATGAGTGTAATAATTTACTGTGTGCTTAGAGTAAAAGCACAAAATTTTTTCAAAATTGTGCATCGAATTCCCGACCCTTGGCAACAGCTGATTCATTTTTCATCTGGCACATAACACGAAGGGTATTGCTCATTAATGGAATCCCAGACTATACAATATGGGTCAGCAGTACTATGATTCAGATTGCACTCGAGGCCTTGAAAGAAGGTCGTTTATCCCTGTAATCATACTGTAGTTACAAAAATAAAACAACAAAAAAAAATACCATGAACTTACTAGTTTCAACTTTGATGTTTTTGATGGTAAATATGGGATAAATTGTCATAAAAGATTTTATTACACCCATTTATTGTTGAATAAAAAAATAAAGATACCCTTAAAGATAAATTGGGACAATTTTATTGTTTAACAAGACCTTGTTAGCCGGATAGAAACCTTATAACTTTATTCGAACAGTCAAATGAAAAAAGAAAAGTATGTGTAAAATGAAGTGTTATGTATTTAATTAAATACATCTTGCGGGTATAAATTTCTAAAAATACAAGTAATTTCGAAGTGACGAGTTCTTTATTGTTAAGAAATGGTTTCTTTAAACCCAGTGATCCAAGTCGTCGCTTGTCGTTTTATATCTTTACGAAACAGCAATAGATGCAACATGTTGCAAAGCCAAGTAATCAAACCAAACCTGTTTCAATTTAATCCACCATGGGCAGCCATAGAAGGGTTCCAATTGGTCTCGAAGAACAAGTAAATGGGAAATCTTAATAAAAAAATCTCCCAGGAAGAATTTCTTGAACTCCTCTCTAGAAGGAGGTTCTTCAAATGCGGAAATGAAAGTCAACGTCGGAAAGACGATCCTCAGGTCTGAAAAAAGAATTTATTTCTTTAAAATTTCTACTTGACGCAATCATTATTTTGAAATGTCTTAAAGATTAAAGTTTATAATTAATTACCGTAATTAATTTGTAAATTCTGCGCATTGTAAGAAATTAATAGATAATTGTACTGACTGAGAACCAGAAATTCATGGATTTCTAATCAGCGATGATTCATCGATAACAATTTCTGTAGAAAAAAAAGATTAAAAACAAATTTTATTAAAGAAAAAAAATGGAAAACGGTATCTGAGGGCGAGGTCTCGAAGTTTAACTACATAACACCACATGATTTGCATGATTAGAGGTTATCGGTCAGATCTCAAAGTTTCTAAAGTCTAAACTTCACTAAATATTTATTCTATTCATTGAATTTGTTCTGGAAATGCCGTTTCAACTTTTAAGTGTTTCGGCAACGCAGCGAAGCCCACTGCATAGGCGGAGCTTTTAAAAATAACTTGTTAAAATTAGTCTGAGAAATGCACATATGCACATAATGATTCACAAGTTTAAAAAGAAATTTTACTACGTCATTTTGACGCTGTTAAAACCCACGCATCATTCATAAAATGTTTTGTTATTTTAACTAGAAAATTGCTAAAGAAATCCCATTGCAAATATTGAGTTACGCACATTCTTTTTTGCCAACCGATTTAAATGTCAGGGCCAAATTCTCAGACCAAAAAATATGGATCAAATTTTTAGTGAAAATACGTCAGAGCTTGTGATTAAAGTCCGTTTCGGTTCGAGGTCACATTTAAACGTTATCACAAATTGACAAGTTAATGCATTGCGTAATGCCAATAAGCGAAAGATTTTTCACTGAAAAATGGGACATTGACCCTCGCACTTCCTAGTATAAAAACTGCTAGAAGTTCTATTGTGTTCAATGAAAAGCCATTAACTTACGCTTACTCATGCAAACGATCGATACTGTACTTCGAGTACACGAGTGCAGAAGCAAAAAGTGCTCGTGAGAAAGAGACACTTGTTGCTGTTGGATAATCAGAAGTAATATACCGTACCGTATAAAAAAAAGTGGAAAACTAGGTCAAGTGTTACACATCTCTTCGATGTTTACCAGTTGTTAATGCACACTAATTGATGGTGTCTCGTACAAGGCCATCCTCGTGATACCTGATCCTTATGAGTAAGTTATCAAACCGCTGATATTGTCTGCTGGTTTTTATCATGGGGCACATGTTGTAAAAGAATGACTTTCACTATCAAAGTTCTTGTGGACTTAGATTCTAATTTTAATCGCAGACACTCGTTGTGGTAATTAGGGTTAATTTAAAAGGGCAAAAAATGGGTGGATTTATTCTACTGTATATCAAATTACAGTGAACGAATTTTAATGATGCCAGAGATTTCGAGTCTTACTACCATGCCATTCATCTTATTTGTCAACTGAAATGAGGGGTTATCGAATGACCAAAGCCAAATATAACCTTTAATTTTTTGCACCGACCAAGTTTTTCTGAATTGCTATAAATTGTAGATCAGATCCGGTTTTTGGGAAAAATATGAATGAAGGATAATTAAAGCATGAATCAACTGAATGTCGTAATTAAAAGCTTAACAAATTACAAAAGAACTAAAAAATATTTAATGCAGTAATTAGGATTTACTATTTGGTATTCAAGCAATTTATAAACTATTGAAAGTTCAAAAGTATTGATATTTCCGGCCGTACTGAAGAATTAAAAAACATTTTTGAATTACATTTCCTGTTTTTATTAATTTTCATAAGTTTATTTGTTTCTCTCTCTCTTGAATTTTAGATGAAGGCAGTAACCACATTTAGCCTTTTGGCCGTGCTAGTTTTAATAGCATCCGTCTTATCAGCTTACAACGATGTATTGCTAGACGACGCTGAAAACGAATTGTTTCTTCATCGCAGAGATCACGGCGAGTGCGATTTAAGAAGGGATGTTAGAGACATGTGCGAGAAGTGCGCTAAGGAAACGAAATCGCCCATGATTTATCGCATGTGCTGCAAAAACGAAGAAGACGGCCGAGCTTGGTGCGAAGCATTCCTCAGCAAAAGTAAGAAGTGATCGTCGGACTTTGCGGACCGCCTACACCCAAATACGAGCCGTCCTGGACATTGATCAGATGATGAACTTTGACCCCTAGAATGGCCACCGACTGCCCCTTCCCTTCCTTCCTTTTCGTTCCTTATCCATTTCTTGCCGGCAGGGACCAATTATTATTTTTTTTTCCCTTTTTTTTATTGCTTTTTTTGGAAGTGATATTCTTCGCCTTCCGCCTACCGTGGCCTCTTAACTTAAAAAATAATAATTTACTTGTTAGTGATAATCTTTGTAAGTGTGTTGTTATTATTTGGTGTTTGTTTTACTTGTTAGTCCAACTTAAAATGGTTTTAATTACTTATTTATTGTTTGTGCACATTTATATCACAGTTTTTCCTGTTAAAAAAAAAATTAATTAATTTGCCAATGTTATAATTTTCTAATTTATTTTGAAAGTGAGAATGAAATGAAGATAAAATTTGAAATAAAAAAGATGCTTTTTATTAGGGTTTGTAGCGCCATCCGGTGATAACTTATCAAATTGCACAGATTTATTTATGAATATTTATATTTATTACAAAAGGAACTTGTTTAATAAATTTTAATTCTCTCTGCATCGTGATACTTATTGAGTTTATTTGATTTATTTATTTTGCTTTGACTTTAATTTAAATATCAAGTAAGAAGAAAAATTGAATCCGGAAGAGATCCAGACTATAGAAAATCTGCAGAAGCAAAGAAGTGTTGAGATTGACCACATGTCCAACTGTTACCTCAATAATCATTACCAAAACTACGGTATATTGCGGCCATTTTATTCACCACTCATTCTCGTTCTTTCTTGGATCTCATCGAGTGAAACTGTTTTTTCAACAATGCAAAAGTTACGGTAGTTAGTTAGGGCTCCACTAACTGTAAGCTAAAGTTGTGGAACATAACGTCATATATACTAAAATCGCTATGTTCCAGAACTTTAAGTTAGTGGTGGTCTAGCTAGAAAAACTTGCTATAACATTGCGATTTTGCTATCATAATTTTTGCATTGTTGAAAAAATTTAGTTTAAATGTTTGTCGTTAGATGGCAACACAGTTAAGAGCTTTGAACGTTATAGACATGACTGGTGACTGGTCGTATAAGTGGTACTGGCGTACTGCACTGCAAATCATAAAGGAGAAGCTGAGCTGGCGTAATGTATATATAAATATTTTTTTTTTCTTATACCTGCCAATAGATGACACTGTTTTCAGCATTTTGATTATGTTTTGTGTTTTGTCAGGAAACCGAAGTGCGATCAAATAGAATTTGGGAGTGATTTATTATGGAATGTCTGGATAGATTTTCCCTCACCAGTTTTCACCAGTTGCTGGAAATAAAATAAAATATTTGCAATAAGGCGCAATGCTAGGTCAATGTTACTGGATTCGTCGATCAGGTAAAAAAGTTCTGCAGAATTCTGCAGAATTTAGCCGAAAATAGTCTGCAGAAATTTGACCTCTTTTTCTGCAGATGTCTGCAGAAAATATTATTGTTTTCTGCAGAATCTATTCTGCAGAAAAAAATATTTTTAATTTTATTATTAATCTTCATCTTCATTTACTGCATGAATCTCGTGATTCTTTCGTTTGTTGCTCGTTTGAGATTTTTATTTGATAAGTTTCTGACTCTTTTCTCGTTGATTTTGCAGAGCGAATTCGAGGATCAAGTTGAGAATCGAGAGTTTGAAGACGTCCGCCATCGAGATCGGTGCACTGATAGAGCGAGAGATGGGGCTGTCTGTCGAGGAGTTACGAGTAAATCGGATAAATTTTTTTTTTAATTGGTTTGATTTGATTTGATGTTTGTGCTAAAGTCGACAATTTTAGTTGTTTCAGATCGCAGATAGTTTTATAACTTTTTATATTTTTCTATTGAAGTAAGTCTAGATTTTTATAAAGCCAGAGTATAGTAATCTTCTTTTTCTCATTTTAAACTCATTCCACTTAAAATAGAAGTGATTTGAGAAAGTGTAAAAATTGACTCCCAGATGTTCAAATGGTAAGGCTATACACTTATCATTTTTTTTCATTTTTGGC
>JAQFZP010002120.1:0-15107 GCA_034695745.1 Geophilus truncorum | reverse complement strand
ACCTTTGGTTGGGCTTAGATAGGATAAGGGATTGTGGGAAATATTCAGGATTAGGTGGTGGGATTTAGGTGTAGGTGGTGGGATTTAGGTGTAGGTGTTAGGATTTAGGTGTAGGTGTTGGGAATGTCTGCAGACAGGTAGCGTTATAGTGATGTGCACATCAAATAGTGGGATGGAAAGGTGCAATTGGCGATTACGTGGATCCACGATTTTCTCCAGTTGACTTTGGAAAAAGATTACATTTTTAATCGATTTTGTCTTTGAGAAATGTCGAATGATAAAAATCATATTGTTATGAGTTGAGAAAAAAATATTTGTTTATATTTGTTAATTAAAATTCTAAACTTTGAATTTTGTTTAAATTTTTTTTGTTGAAAAAGTTAATTTTTTATTTGTAATTGGAAAAAATACTTTGGATTTTTGCGTAATTATTTTCGTATTTGAAAATAAATTTGAAATTTCGAGAGTTAAGTATTTTATATATTTGTAGATAAAATTTTAATTTTAATTTTTTTCAATTAAATTTTCAGAGTGCAATGAATATTGAAGCTTCGACCACCATTACCGAGATATATTTAGAAAATTTGGAATTCGTCGTTACATATTGTGTAGTGACTACTAGAACTTCCATTCATCATTATTGATCAGCTGTTTTAGTACTAAGCTATTAATACCGCATTTATTGTGATATTTTAATACAAAAACGATAAATATTTTCATTTTTAATTTAGTCAGATGTTTTTAATTTATTTCTTTTTTATTATTAATTATTTTAAAGGTTTAAAGGTATTTCAAATTGTAATATTAATTTTAAAACATATCGACCGATAATCGATACCGATATCAAAATCGGTCAAGCCCTAAATTAAATAATAAACCATTTCTGAGATTTTTTTCTAACCTCTAAGATTAATTTTAGATGAAATGCTCAAAAATTAAAAAGATTGATAATCATTGTTAACATTGACTCAACAGCACACATTAACTTAAAAATGAAATTCTTTGCTGTTCTTCAATCACTTCTAGAATTATTAGAAATGTTATTAAAACAAAAAGCAAACGATTGCTAAGCATTTTTATTATCTGAAACAGGAAGAACAAAACAGATTGAAACCGATTTTTAAATTTTACTTAAACAAATTTGAAAAAACTGAAAAAAAAAAACAAAAAAAAATTTTTTTTTTTTTATTTTTTGGCGCTGATCTTTATTCATCTATAAATGACAGAATGATGTTTTGTCTACGGAAAAAGTTAAAATTTTTACTGTATTGATATAATTTTTTTCCGGTTAATTTTTAATTGCATTTTCCAGTTCTTAGGCACCAACATCAAAATCGTGTTCCAGTCGCTGGTCAACGTCGATGAGACCAAATTTGACCAAATCGCCATCAACAATGCACCCGGTTCCAAATAAAAGACGATCTCGCCGCTGAGGATCAACATCCCGGATCCGGACATCTATTTCACCAATCTGTTTCTATAAAATTAGTTATTATTTGGAATTTTTTCACTGAATTTTGAATTGTTTTTGAAATGTAGTTGTAAGATTCGTCAATAGGTGGCAATTATTGCGTGGGAAATTTGAATTTATTTTCATTTTTTTTTATTTTGTAGTTTTTATGCTGCTAATTCGTGCCCTACGAGTCTCCGTAGTGGACAGAACGTGAACTCGGACCTGTACTTGGCAGCCATGTACGTGTCCCAACAACAATACGACGGAAAAGGAGCCGATGTTGGTGAGAGTGGCGCCTGCGAACGACGGACCGCAAAGCCCCAAACACGAATCATTTTTGTACGCGCCGCTCATAGTCCGAGCGATTTGTTCTGCTTTTGATTATCAATTCACGCTGATCGGCATCTATTCGTACATCACCAAGAATTATCCATATTATCGACTGGCAGGTAGAAAACCGGTAGCGAGATGACAACTTTTTATACACGAAGTTTTGTTGATTTTTAATTTAAAAAAAAAATATTAAACTAGATTTATTACAAAACAAAAAAAAAAAATTATTTAAAATTTCGACCGATTGTGATCGATTGGTCAAAATGCTGAAAATTGTAATTAAAAAAAAATCACTTAAAGTCAATATTTTCTAGCCATTGATGCAAGGCAATCGATCACGACCGATCGAGTTTTTAGATACAAGTTGACACGAACAGTCCAACATCCTGCGGTAACTACGGCTACGGAGGCCGGAAAATGTGGCGGCTGTAACGTCGCGCCCCTTTCACTATCACTATCAAATTATAAAAAAAAAAGGTGAAAAATCACGAAAAATAACTTCGTTTTAATGTTATTCATTTATTACTTATATATTATAATAATAATTTAATCTTTGAATTTCTGTTTTCTGATGATAATGACGTCATCTATCGATAATATTTCGAATTAATGTATTCACTTAATTACTCCTTTCACTATTTCGCCAATAAAAACGGGTGCAAAACGTTAGTTTCAGTCGTCCTCACTAGAATGTATCTAAAAACAACATTTTCAAATATAAATTTCAATTTTGTTTGGGACTTTTTAATTAGAAATTTACCGAATTTGAAATCTCGAACCAATCCATCATCTTGCAAAAAGCGTCGTTAGGTGTCGCGGTTTGATCCCAATTGATGGGAATAGGATCCTGGATCCAGCGATTCCAGTGGTTCGAGTCCCACGTGGCGTATTTGTTTTTATTTTATCTTCCAAACCGAGGCCTAAAGATGTTGATTTTAATTTCTGCTTGTAATGTCACTGAATTAGGAAGCAAAACATCCAAACATCGACGCGAACAAATTCACACGTAGTTTAATTCACTATATGCAGATTTCACCAAAAAAAATGTTTATTAATGTTTGTTTTTCAGAGTAAAAACAACGAGAAAACAAAGAGAAATTTAGAAAAAGAACAAAAAGAGAAGGTTCTGCGAAATACCATCGTTTTACCAATGGAACCAAAACCACAAACAGCGATTGAGGATAAAAACAAGACGTTAAACGAGGTTTAAGCCTTTTTTAAGCCTAATCGGAAGTGATCACGTATAGCATTAGGGATATACCAAAAATTCATAAAAACAATTTAAAATTATAATTGCTATTTAAACGTAATTTTCAGTGGTAAAAATCACCAAAAATTCGTTTTCCGACTTTTTGCAGAAAACGAAAATAGATTTTTAAATATATTTTGATTTTTAATTTACATATTTACAATATTTAGGGAGTGGCATCCGTCATGGCGTTAGTTAAGAGAGAATACCCGAACCATTACGTCGATCCCGCGGAAGTGCGACAACTTTTAGAGAAAGTCGACGGAAATGTCGTCGAGATCGAAGAACTTTTGATGGACCGATCGAACCGGTCGCAGTCGCATGAAGAACGATCGCGAGCCGGACAAACCAGCATCGCCGGAGCGTCGCCAGGGGATAAATATAACGAACTGCTGGCAGATGTGGAAGTGGTGGTAAAGTATGTCCCGAATAAGAGCCGGGTGGAAATTCTCGCTTACCTCGAAGCCTTTCACGAAAATCCAAACCGGATTCGCATTGTGATAGGCGAGTTATTAGAATTGGACGGAATTGCGAATTTCCCCGACAGGGATGAAGAAGTGAAAGGATTCACAGTGACGCCGGAAGTGGGTGCGTCGACCTCTGGCGAGGATCATTCGACGACCATTGCGAGGGTAAAGTACATTTTGGAGCTGTTTCCCGACGCCGATCCAGATTATTTGCATAAATTGGTGGAGGAAAATAAGAACAACGAAGAGAATATAAATGCGACGATTAACGGATGGTGTGAGAACCAATCGTATCCGAAGTTGGCAGATAAACAACGAGCAGGAACCAAAAGAAAGTACATGGAAAGGTGGGAATTATTTTTCATCTTTATAACATTGTATCGATTATAATCGACAAATTTTTTAATATTTTTATTTATTTTTTAATTGTAGTTCTTTCAACGTCGAAGAATTCCTCCATTTGTTTCCCGATCCCGAATCTTTCTTTAATAACGACGACCGACCGATCTCCGAATCGTACAAGAACCACGTGATTATATACGTGCAAAATCAATTTCCTTACGCCCACAAAGGCGATTTGATGCGTTTGATGACGAATCATGGTTACCACCTGATGCCCATCATGAAAGAAATGATTCAACTGTGGAACGTTCCTTCGGGAGACGAACCAATGGTCAAGAAACGAAAAAATGTTGTCCGTAAGAAGAAGACGGCGAGCGCCACGGAACCGATGCCTGAAATTATGGACGAACTCTTTTACAAGGAGAAATATTTCATAGAGATGGAGGAGGAGATCAAACGTAATAAAAAAAATGAAAGTGAATTCAAAGCAAATTTATCGAGTTTAAAAATGTTTTTTTTTTATCTTTAAATTACGCACAATGAAATTGGATTTTTCAATCATTTTTGTATCGTGATGTTTTCGAATCATTCTAATGCTTCAACGGTATTTCAGAGTACAAAGTCGTCAAGGAAAACGAAGCGAGAAAAGCGAAAGAAAAGTTGATGTCGTGTTCGTGTTGTTTCGAAGAAGAACTCGTTATCGAAGACATGCAGCAAACATGCGCAGACGGACATCTCTTCTGCAAAGAATGCATAAGACGACGAGCGGAAGTTCTCATAGGTAAGACATTTTAGAAATTTCTCCTTTTCTCGATGTACCGTATTTATTTAATTTAAAAAACAAAACAAAGATCAGAGTAAATACAAATTCCCGTGTTTGGACCCATATTGCGAAATGTCGTTTCCGATGTCGGTGCTTCAAAACGTATTTTCACCCAACGGGTTTTCGAACTTGGTTCGCAAGATGCAACAAGAGGAAATTCGAAGTGCAGAGATCCCCGATCTCGTTTGGTGTCCCTTCTGCACCTTTTGCGCCATTATGCAGGACCAAACAACAACCATTTTTCAATGCATGAATCCCGAATGCCTCAAGGTGTCATGCAGGTAAACAAACAAACAAACAAAAGTGAAAGAAAGAAATATTTATATAGTGAAATGTCAAATTTTTTTGTGATGACTTTTAGAATGTGTAAAGCACTAAATCACTTGCCTCTGAGATGTGATGAGGTCGAGCAGGAACCAGAAGTGCAATTTCGCACGTTTATCGAAGACAAAACGACGGATGCTTTGTTACGAGAGTGTCCAAAGTGCAAGGAACGATTCATCAAGGAAGACGGGTGTAATAGGATGACCTGTCCTTGCGGTCAGTTGTTTTGCTACGTCTGTCGTGAACTGATCACCGATTATGCACACTTCGACAACGGAAGGCATGTTTTTGTTTTTTGTTTTTTTAGACGATGTTTTGAATCGAGTAATTTGAGTTGAGTGTTTACAAAATGCACGTACAAGGATCTAGTAAATGTTTACTGAAAATGAAGAAAATTATTCAGAATATCGATTATTTCAATTCAAATGACAAAATATCAAATAAACAATAACAAAAATTCACATTTGTAACTAAATGTATCAAAACAAATATTTCAGATGTCCACTGTATTCTATCGATGCCGAATTGAACCGACGCGAGGTCCAAGAAGGCGCCGAACGCGCTCGTCAAACTTACATTCAGGAACACCCGGAAGTAGAAACGTTGGAGCTTCGAAACGATCCGACCAAACTTACGACGACACGAATTCACCAAAACCCGAACAAAGTGCAAAGTGTATACCGATGGTCGTCGAGAGAAGAAACAATTTACTGGGAATAAATATAAATGCTTTGCAAAGGAATGGACCGCCGCAACAACATGTAAGCTTATAACAACAAATACAACATGTGCAACAATAAGCGCAAAGACAAGGTCAACGAGGGCATGTCGTTGCGTTCGTTGGACTTGTTGTTGCGCTTGTTGTGAACGAAATGGGAAATATCCTTTTTTAACCACATGCAACAAGCGCAACAACAACAACAACAACAAACAAGGTAATTCGATTTGTTCAGGCGCCATCAATAAAGATCAGCGCAAGTTGTCTCGATTCACACTCAGTCAGATAATGAACCCACCATTTTTATTTATGGCTCGGATTGTTTCTTTTGTATCATCTTTGACCAATAATACATTATTAATAATGTATTATTAGTTCTAGGTATCATCAGGTACAAAACACTGGAGATTAATGTCAGTTTTCACAGTTTCAGTGACTTCAATCTTTTGGAAGTTGCCGAACCTTTTTCGATTTGCCGGCAGATGGCGCGGATGCCGATGTTATTCCGTCCATCGATTCGTCCGATGAAAATTATCAAGAAATGGATGTCGACGATGATATGGGAAATGAAACTTTAAATGTTTATATTTCGGATGCGAATCTCAATGATTGATTACGTTTTTATAATTTTTAATTTTTTTTTTACATTTGTGTTTGTGTATATCTCTTTTAGTTTTTTTATTTTAATAAAATATTTTGGAAATTTTGTTTTATGAAGTTATCAACAGGTAGTGAATGAAACTTAAGTTGCTCAAATTACCACCAACTCTTTAAATAAGAAGTTTTGTTGATTTTTAATTAAAAAAAAAAAAAAAAAAAAATTAAAACTGCATTTATTATAAAACAAAAAAATAAAAAATTATCTAGCCATTGATGCAGAGCAATTGATTACGACCGATCGAGTTTTTAGGTACAAGTTGCCACCAACAGTCCAACACAATAAACTTCCCGCAGCAACGAGGGCTACGGAGGCCGGATAATGTGGCGGCCTTAACGTCGCGCCCCCTTCACTATCACTATCAAATTATTAAAAAAAAAACAAAAAAAAAACTGGGATTATACCTAATAGTTATTTTGGTTGGTTTGGTTTGTTTTAATTTTATTTTTCACTTCTTTTTATGTTTTCTGATGATAATGACGTCATCTATCGATGATGTTTCGAATTAATGTATTCACTTGTTACTCTTTTCACTATTTCGCCAATAAAAACGGGTGCAAAACGTCAGTTTCAGTCGTCCTCACTAGAATGTATCTAAAAACAACATTTTCAAATATAAATTTCAATTTTTTTTGGGACTTTTTAATTAAAAATTTACCGAATTTGAAATCTCGAACCAATCAATCATCTGGCAAAAAGCGTCGTTAGGTGTCGCGGTTTGATCCTAATTGATGGGAATAAGATCCTGGATCCAGCGATTCCAGTGGTTCGATTTCGAGTCCGACTTGGCGTATTTGTTTTTATTTTATCTTCCAAACCGAGGCCTAAAAGATGTTGAGTTTAATTTCTGCTGATAACGTCACTGAATTAGGAAGCAAAACATCGAAACATCGACGCGAACAAATTCACACGTAGTTTAATTCATTATATGCAGATTTCACCAAAAAAATGTTTATTAAATGTTTGTTTTTCAGAGTAAAAACAACGAGAAAACAAAGAGAAATTTAGAAAAAGAAGAAAAAGAAAAAGAGAAGGTTCTGCGAAATACCATCGTTTTACCAATGGAACCAAAACCACAAACAGCGAATGAAAATAAAAACAAGACGTTAGACGAGGTTTAAGCCTTTTTTAAGCCTAATCGGAAGTGATCACGTATAGCATACTAATTCATAAAAACAAGTTGAAATAATGTTGATTTAAAATCAGAATTGCTATTTAAACGTAATTTTCGGTAAAATAAATCTATCGAAAATTCGTTTTTTGACTTTTTGCAGAAAATAAAAATAGATTTTTAAATAAATTTTGATGCAATTTTAATTTATAATTTTATAATTTTTAGGGAGTGACAGCCATCATGGCGTCAGTTAAGAGAGAATATCCGAACCATTACGTCGATCCCGCGGAAGTGCGGCAAATTCTAGAAAAAGTCGACGGAAACGTCGTCGACATCGAAGAACTTTTGATGGATCGATCAAACCGGTCACAGTCTCATGAAGAACGATCGCGAGCCGGACAAACCAGCATCGCAGAAGCGCTACCAGGGGATAAATATAACGAACTACTGGCAGATGTAGATATAGTGGTAAAGTATGTCCCGAATAAGAGCCGGGAGGAAATTCTCGCCTATCTCGAAGCATTCCACGAAAATCCCAACCGAGTTCGCATTGTGATCGGCGAGTTATTAGAATTGAACGGAATTGCGAATTTCCCCGACAGGGATGAAGAAGTGAAGGGATTCAAAGCGACGCCGGAAGTGGGTGCGTCGACCATTGCGCGGGTCAAGTACATTTTGGAGATGTTTCCTGACGCCGATCCAGATTATTTGCATAATTTGGTGGAGGAAAATAAAAACAACGAGGAGAATATAAATGCGACAATTAACGGATGGTTTGAGAAACATTCGTACCCGAAGTTGGCCGATCAACAACAACAACGAGCAGCGACCAAAAGGAAATACATGGAAAGGTGGGAATTTTTTTTTTCTTTATAACATTGTATCGATTATATAATCGACTTATTTTTTTTATATTTTTAATTATTTTTTAATTGCAGTTCATTCAGCGTCGAAGAATTTCTCCATTTGTTTCCCGATCCCGAATCGTTCTTTAAAAACAACGACCGACCTATATCACAATCTTACGTGAACCACGTGACTATATACGTGCAAAACCAATTTCCTTACGCCCACAAAGGCGATTTGACGCAAATGTTAACGAAACATCGATATCGCCTGATGCCCATCATGAAAGAAATGAATCAACTGTGGATCGGTCTGTCCGAAGAGAAGCCATCGGTCAAGAAGCGAAAAAATGTTGTCCGCAAGAAGAAGACGGCGAGCGCCACAGAACCGATGCCTGAAATCATGGACGAACTTTTCTACAAAGAGAAATATTTCATGGAGATGGAGGAAGAGATTAAACGTAATGGAAAAACAAACCGGAAGTGAATTCGAAGCAAATTTTTCGAGTTTAAAAATGTTTTTTATCTTTAAATTGCACACAATGAAATTGGATTTTTCAATCATTTTTGTATCGTGATGTCAGTTTTTGACATCATTCTAATGCTTCAACGGTATTTCAGAGTACAAAGTCGACAAGAAAAACGAAATGAGAAAAGCGAAAGGAGAGTTGATGACGTGTTCGTGTTGTTTTGAAGAAGAACTGGTTATCGAAGACATGGAAACGTGCGCGGATGGACATCTTTTCTGCAAAGAATGCATAAGACGACAAGCGGAAGTTCTCATAGGTACTTCATTTTTGAAATTTCTCGTTTTATTTATTTACTTTTTTAATTTTAAAAACAAAACAAAGGTCAGAGTAAATACAAATTTTCGTGTTTGGATGGATATTGCGAAATGGAGTTTCCGATGTTGGTGCTTCAAAACGTACTTTCACCCAACGTGTTTTCGAACTTGGTTCGCAAGATGCAAGAAGAGGAAATCCGAAATGCAGAAATCCCCGATCTCGTTTGGTGTCCCTTCTGCACCTTTTGCGCCATAATGCCGGACCAAACAACAACCATTTTTGAATGTATGAATCCCAAATGCCTTAAGGTGTCATGCAGGTAAAACAAACAAAAATGAAAGAAAGAAATATTTAATAGTGAAATGTCAAATTTTTTTTAATGATTTGTAGAACGTGTAAAGAACCAAATCATTTGCCTCTGCGATGTGATGAGATCGAGAAGAAAGCGGAAGTGCAATTTCGCACGTTCATCGAAGACAAAATGACGGATGCTTTGTTGCGAGAGTGTCCACGGTGCAAGAAACGATTCATCAAGGAAGACGGGTGTAATAAGATGACCTGTCCTTGCGGTCAGTTGTTTTGCTACATCTGTCGTGAACCGATCGCCAATTTTGCACACTTCAACAACGGAAGGCATGTTTTTTTTTTTTTTTTTTTTTTTTTTTTAGTCTATGTTTTGAATTGAGATTTATCGAATTATCGTCAATGATATCGATGTTCTCGAGTAAATTGAGTTGAGTGATGTTTACAAAAATGCTTGTATACCGGTACTCAGGTATACATTTTCACTGAAAATAGACAAAATTGTTCAGAATATCGATTAATTCAATTCAAATAACAAAATATCGAATAAACAATAACAAAAATTCACATTTGTAACTAAACAAATTTTTCAGATGTCCGCTTCATACTAACGACGTCGAATTGAACCGACGCGAGGTTCAAGAAGGCGCCAAACGCGCTCGTCAAACTTACATTCAGGAACATCCGGAAGCAGAAACGTTGGAGCTGCGAAACGACCCGACCAAACTGAAGACGACGAAGACACGGATTTACAAAAACCCGATGGTGGACGAAAGGGACTTGTTTCTCAATCTACTGAGAATGGATAGAAATATCTGGCAAAGGAATGGACCGCCGCAACAACATGTGCATGTGCAACAACGAGCACAACGACAAGTTAGACGAGGGCATGTCGTTGCACTTGTCGTTGCGCTCGTTAGACTTGTTGTTGCGCTTGTTGTGAACGAAAGGGGAAATATATTTTTTTAACCACATGCAACAAGCGCAACAACAACAACAACAATAAGGTAATTCGATTTCTTCAGGCGCCATTAATAAAGATGAGCGCAAGTTGTCTCGATTCACACTCAGTCAGATAATGAACCCACCATTTTTTTGTGGCTACTTTTGTATCATCTTTGACTAATAATTCATTATTAATAATGTATTATTAGTCCTAGGTATCATCAAGTATAAAATTCCGGAGTTTAATATCAGTTTTTACAGTTTCAGTTCAGTGACTTTAATTCATTTGAATTTTAAAGTTGCCGAACTCTCTTTGATTCGCCGACAGATGATGTGGACGATGCCGATTTTATTTCGTGCATCGATTGTACGATGAAAATTCTCAAGAAATAGATGTCGACGATGCCGATTTTATTTCGTGCATCGATTGTCCGATGAAAATTCTCAAGAAATAGATGTCGACGATGATATGTGAAATTCCTGTCGCTCCGAAGTAACTTCGGCGTTTAATTCTTTCGGCAGTGATGAAAATTTAAATATTTATATTTCGGATGCGAATCTCAGTGATTGATTACGTTTCTAATATAATTTTTAATTTTTTTTTTTTTACATTTGTATTTGTATTTGTGTTTGTCTCTTGGTTTTTTTAAATAAAATTTTTGTTACAACCAAATTTCCAAACTCACGATAAATATTTATCGTGAGTTTGGAAATTTTAGACGAGGGACGGAATTTAAGTGAACCAACACGAGGTGACAACATGTCGAAGTGTCAAATCCGAATATTGCCAATATATTTTTACATCTTTTCCTCACTTGGTACATCGATAACGTACGACCGGGAGCGTACAGAGTACCAAAACCATTCCATTTCCCGTTCACTGTAATTTAAAATCAAATTTAAAACAGTTTTTTATTTAATTAGTTTTAATACTTAAATTTATGAAATTTTTTATTTCATTTATTACTTATATTACTTATATATATTATAATAATAATTTAATCTTTGCATTTTCAAATATAAATTTCAATTTTTAATAAAAATTTACCGAATTTAAAATCTCGAACCAATCCATCATCTTGCAAAAAGCGTCGTTAGGTGTCGCGGTTTTATCCTAACTGATGGGAATAAGATCCTGGATCCTGGATCCAGCGATCCAGCGATGCCAGTGGTTCGAGTCCCACGTAACGTATGTGCTTTTATTTTATTTTCAGAATTTAGGCCTAAAGATTTGGAGTTTAATTTCTGCTGCTAATGTCACTGAATTATGAAGCCAAAGTCGCAAACATCGACGCGAACAAATTCACATGTAACTGTAGTTTAATTCACTATATGCAGATTTGACCATAAAATTTTTAATGTTTGTTTTTCAGAGTAAAAACAACGAGAAGACAAAGAGAAATTTTGAAAAAGAAGAAAAAGAAAAGGTTCCGAGAAATCCCATCGTGTTACCAATGAAACCTGGCCTACAAACAGCGATTGAGGATAAAAACAAGACGTTAGACGAGGTTTAAGCCTTTTTTAAGCCTAATTGGAAGTGATCACGTATAGCATTAGTAAACGAAAAATTCGTAAAAATAAGTTGAAATAATGTTGATTTAAATGTAATTTTCAGTAAAAAAAATTCATCGAAAATTCGTTTTCCGACTTTTTGCAGAAAACAAAAATAAATTTTTAAATAAATTTTGATGCAATTTTAATTTATAATTTTATAATTTTTAGGGTGTGGCAGTCGTCATGGCGTCAGTTAAGAGACAATACCCGAACCATTACGTCGAGCCCGCGGAAGTGCGACAACTTCTAGAAAGAGTCGACGGAAACGTCGTCGAAATCGAAGAACTTTTGATGGACCGATCGAAGCGGTCGCGAGCCCGACAAACCAGCATCGCCGGAGCGCCGCCAGGGAATAAATATAACCTATATAACGAACTGCTGGCAGACGTCGAAGTGGTGGTGAAATACGTCCCGAATAAGAGCCGGGAAGAAATTCTCGCCTACCTCGAAGCTTTACACGAAAATCCGAACCGAATTCGCATTGTGATCGGCGAGTTATTAGATTTGAACGGAATTGTGAATTTCCCCGCCAGGGATGAACAAGTGAAGAGATTCAAAGAGACGCCGGAAGTGGATGCGTCGACGACCATTGCGAAGGTCAAATACATTTTGGAGCTGTTTCCCGACGCCGATTTAGACTATTTGCATAATTTGGTGGAGGAAAATGAGAACAACCAAGAGAATATAAATGCGACGATTAACGAATGGTTTGAGAAACAATCGTACCCGATGTCGGCAGATAAACAACGAGCGGCGACCAAAAGAAAGTACCGGTACATGGAAAGGTGGGAATTTTTTTTTTCTTTATAATCGACTAATTTTTTATACTTTTAATTATTTTTAAATTGCAGTTCCTTCAGCGTCGAAGAATTCCTCCAAATGTTTCCCGATCCCGAATCATTTTTTAAAAACAACGACAGACCAATGTCCGAATCTTACAAGAACCACGTGACTATATACGTGCAAAACCAATTTCCTTACGCCCACAAAGGCGATTTGACGCGTTTGCTGACGAAACATGGCTACCATCTGATGCCCATCATGAAAGAAATGAATCAACTGTGGATGGGTCTGTCCGGAGAGAAGCCATCGGTTAAGAAGCGAAGAAAACTGATCCGCAAGAAGAAGACGGCGAGCGCCACGGAACCGATGCCTGAAATCGTAGACGAACTCTTTTACAAAGAGAAATATTTCATCGAGATGGAGGAGAAGATCAAAAGTAATGAAAAAAACAAACCGGAACTGAATTCGAAGCAAATGTTTCGAGTTTAAAAATGTTTTTTTTTTTTATCTTTAAATTGCGCACAATGAAATTTGATATTTCAATGATTTTTGTATCGTGATGTCAGTTTTTGACATCATTCTAATGCTTCAACCGTATTTCAGAGCACAAGGAAAACGAAACGATAAAAGCGAAAGAAAAGTTGATGTCGTGTTCGTGTTGTTTCGAAGAAGAACTGCTTTTCCAAGACATGCAAACGTGCGCAGACGGACATCTATTCTGCAAAGAATGCATAAAACGACAAGCGGAAGTTCTCATAGGTACTTCATTTTTGAAATTTCTCCTTTTCTCGTTTTATTTATTTAATTTTTTAATTTTAAAAACAAAACAAAGGTCAGAGCAAATACAAATTCCCTTGTTTGGACGCGTATTGCAAAATGTCGTTTCCGATGTTGGTGCTTCAAAACGTACTTTCACCCAACGTGTTTTCGCACTTGGTTCGCAAGATGCAAGAAGAGGAAATTCGAAGTGCAGAAATCCCCGATCTCGTTTGGTGTCCATTCTGCACATTTTGCGCCATAATGCAGGACCAAACAATAACGATTTTTGATTGCATGAATCCCGAGTGCCTTAAGGTGTCATGCAGGTAAAAAAACAAACAAAAGTGAAAGAAAGAAATATTTAATAGTGAAATGTCATTTTCTTTTGTAATGACTTGTAGAACCTGTAAAGAACTAAATCACTTGCCTCTGAGATGTGATGAGATCGAGAAGAAAGCGGAAGTGCAATTTCGCACGTTCATCGAAGACAAAATGACGGATGCTTTGTTGCGGCAGTGTCCAAAGTGCGAGAAACGATCCATCAAGGAAGACGGGTGTAATATGATGACCTGTCCTTGCGGTCAGTTGTTTTGCTACGTCTGTCGTGAACCGATCGCCGATTATCTACACTTCGATAACGAAAGGCATGTTTTTGTTTTTGTTTTTTTAGTCGATGTTTTAAATTGAGTTTTTGTCGAGATAACGATGTTTACGAATAATTTGAGTTGAGTGTTTACAAAATGCACGTACCGTAAGTATAAATTTTCACTAAAAATGGAAAAGTATGGTGAAAATGAACAAAATTATTCAGAATATCGAATAATTCAATTCAATTAACAAAATATTGAATAATCGTATCAAAAATTCACATTTCTAACTAAATGTTTAAAAAACAAATTTTTCAGATGTTCGTTGTATTCTGACGACGCCGAATTAAACCGACGCGAGGTC
The DNA here is from genome assembly GCA_034695745.1 of Geophilus truncorum. Taxonomy (NCBI): domain Eukaryota; kingdom Metazoa; phylum Arthropoda; class Chilopoda; order Geophilomorpha; family Geophilidae; genus Geophilus; species Geophilus truncorum. Next base: position 701 of record JAQFZP010002120.1, on the reverse strand, counting down.
GAAGAAGGCGCCAAACGCGCTCGTCAAACTTACATTCAGGAACATCCGGAAGCAGAAACAATGGACGAAAGGAGAAACGTCTTTATCAATCTACCGGGAATGGATATACGTATTTTGCAAGAAAATGGACCGCAGCTACAGCATGGGCAACAACATGTACAACAACAAATGCAACATGCGCAGCAACGAAGGCAACAACAAAGGCAATATGCGCAGCAACAAAGACAAAGGCAACATGCGCAGCAACAAAGGCAACATGCGCAGCAACAAAGGCAACATGCGCAGCAACAAAGGCAACATGCGCAGCAACCAAGACAACAACAATGGCAACATGCGCAGCGACAAAGGCAACATGCGCAGCAACAATGGCAACATGCGCAGCAACAAAGACAACAACAATGGCAACATGCGCAGCAACAAAGACAACAACAATGGCAATATGCGCAGCAACAAAGACAACAACAATGGCAACATGCGCAGCAACAAAGACAACAACAAATGCAATATGAGCAGCAACAAAGACAATATGCGCATCAGAGAGCAACAACAAGGCGCCATTCCGATGGTGGACGAAAGAGGAAACATCATTTTTAACCTCCCGTCATCACAAGTCCAACAACAACGAACAGGTAATTGGGTTTCCGGTATAAAATGGCTGAGTATAACGTGTATTTGTTTGATGCGTTTAACAGGCGCCGGCA
>JAQFZP010002119.1:0-15109 GCA_034695745.1 Geophilus truncorum | reverse complement strand
GATACTTAGAGATTCAAGATTCTTAGAAATTCATGAGATTCATGGGATTCTTAAAGATTCATAAAGGCCATCGACAAGATTCTCGAGAATGTCAGACCCCTCGACTGTATCTGAGCAATACAGTTCACATGATGACGTCACAGCACGATGCGTAACGTGCGCATTCCAATTTAGGAATACACCTTAGGCTTACACATAAAATTGTGTGCTTTTTTTAAATACAAAAATATTAAATATTTTATTTTTTAATTGATGCATTCTAAGAAATGTAATAAACTAAACAGAAATAAATTTCTTTACTTTAAAATAATAACATCTATTATCATCAATAAAAACCAAAATATACAGTACCATACAAATTTAGCACTTTTTGTAAAGTAACTTACTAGATTTAGTAAACTTAAAATATATTTTAAATTAAATTCAAATTACTTTAGTCTAGTTTTACCAATATTTTTTCAATAATAATTAACGTTCAGCATTGAACGTCTAATGGGTTTCTCACCTATTTGTGGTCAAATACTTTTATGTTGAATAACCATATAAATATTATCGAGTACCGGTACTCACGTTTATCTGCATAAGAATAGTCACTCGAGAGTTCAGTTTTCAGTTCGAGTCAAATAAATGCCACTTTTAGCATCACATAATAGTAATTATTCCAAAGTTTGACTTTAGTTTAAACCCCCTCGTGTCAATTGATGCCAATTCACAAACCAAAGACATACAGTAATTAAAGACATGGGAAAATGAAAACTTCCAACAGTGGCGCCCGTGACGTCAACCACAATAGTGGCGTCAACCACAACAAATTACAATCAATACTCATACTCACGCGTAACAATACATAGAAGGTATAGACGTCGTACTGTATATTATGGACACAAACTCGAGCCACATTGACGGCATGAGAACAGAGGATTTTTCCAATTCAAGAAAAAGGATGGTATTTGGGGGCGATTTTACATGACCAAACACTGTCAAAACTCACAAAACAAAACAGGAAACTCCTAGGAAATATCTTCAGAGTGTGGTCATATAGTCCATTCAATCAACTACTTAAATGATGTAAACTATTTTAAGATCTGGTAGAGTTTTCAGATAACGACTCAAACAAGGAGGAGGATGACGAAGATCCTAAGCCATCTGCTGTCTCGCTTCTGACATCACATCCGCTGAACCAGTAATTAACATTTTCTTTTTCAAAATTCGAAATTCGAAATGTACAATAAAGTAAAGTGAAGAGAATTGACAGCCAAAAAACAAAGAAGTGAAAAAATTAAACATCCAAAGAGCAGAGAAGTGAAGATAAGTAAACAGCCAAATAGCAGACACGATACAACCCAGAGGGCGTAATCCACTTAATGGAGAGCGACTTGAATGATAACAAACATCAACCACAACACGACGTTCTCTTGTCGTACTTAACTAAATATCAAGAGATGCTCAAAAGAAGTTAAAAAATCAATGTAAACATCAAAGTTTTTTTAAATAAAGAAAAACAAGAGAGAGACAAGGAAAAGATGTTGCTTAGAACAAAACAAAAGCTTTACTGAATAAACAATAAATCTTAAGTTACAAAGAAAACTCTTAACTTACTGTAAATTCTCAATTAATTAGAGATATACAAAACGAAGTTACATATTTTCAATAGAAATACCCTAATAGTGTCAGTGCACCAAACCTTCTGATTTTTTCATTTGTTTGCTTCATCCTTTGGGGTCTACTATTATAAACCTAAGAATTTACGCCCATTTCCGATCCACAGAAGCTCTTCTTCTTTTCAGTGTCTTTTTTTGTGAGAATTCAGATTTTGCATGAAATCGTATTTTTTTTTTTTGTTTTATCAAGCTAAAACCAGAAAAGCCCTACAAGATTTGTATATTTCTGTGTGTTTTTAGCATATTAATTTCATTTGTTTTATGTGCTATTATAAAATTCATTTTTGATGTGGGTGTCTCGGACCAAAACCAACACCTGAAAACCCGCGCTCGTTACAACAGTTAATGAATTAATGCACTACTACAATTAGTACTACAATCTTTACTCTTATTTTCGTTTATCGTACAGTTCTACAATAAATATATATGCTAAAATGCTCGTATTTGACTAAAATTAACCCGCGACGAATCATCAACAAACACATGAGATTCGAAATCCAATGAACTTGCAGTGATCCTGAATGCAAAAGCAGTAAACCAAAGAGCTAAGAAGTGACGTGAGTTGAACACCCAAAAAGCAGGAAAGTGAAGAAAGTTACAGAGTAGAAGAAAATTGAACAACCAGAAAAGTGATGACAGTTAAACAGCCAAAGAGCAGACCAAAGAGCAGAGAAGTAATAAAAAAATAAATACCCAAAAGAGATAAGTGAAAAGATTTGGACACTCAAAGGACAGAGAAGTGAAGAAAAGTAAACAGCCAAAGGACAAAGATGTAAAGAGAAGTAAACAGCCAAATAGCTGACATAGCAGACATGTGAAATAACTCAAAAATAAAATAAAATAAAATGATGAAAGCAATGAAATGTAAAAGTCAGGACATCAAAGTTTTTAGAAATAAAGAGAAATAAGAGAGAGACAAGAAAAAGATGTTGCCCGGAGCAAAGCAAAAGCTTTACTGAATAAACAATACATCTCCAGTTACAAAGAAAACTCTTAACAATAGTCATTGATTTAATATATTATACCATACCATTGTAAGCAACAATTAAAAGAAATCACACACAGAGAATGAAAGCATACAACAACAATAATTATGTACTAAAAGGCTTAAAATAGGCTTAGTAACTGATTATTAAATATAAAAATAGGCTTAACTAGGGATTGCCTTAAACCTAACTTAAATTCGAAAATGTCTCTTCGGAAGTCGTTACATTTATTTAAATTAATTATGTAATTTGTAAAACACAAAATTACTTTGTGAAAGCATATGGTATACAGTATATCACGATGTGTTAACAAAAATGACTTGTGCAACAACAAAATAAAATTCTCCGTAATAATTAAAAACTCGGTACAATACCTAACTTACTTCAGCAACTGTCATAGTTTTCTTGTCATTATAGGGGATGTTTTTATGTTTTATTAATAACTACTGAAAATTTCACATCAACAGATGTCCGTCATTAAAAGTTAAAGAAACTGCAGCGCCTTCTCGTAGCAATTTTTCAAATTTTAAATTGAGACCTGCATTTCTAAAACAAATCGCAGTTCTTTGAATAAATCAATTACTATACCAAAACCAACTGTTATCATTACATTTTCGTCATATCTCTTTCATTAAAAAATTGACTAGAGATATTTATAAAAACAAAATTAAACTGAAAACCAACTAACTCCTCACTTCAATTTCAACAGTCTTTTTGCCTACAAAATTAAACTCATTTTCCTGTATATTCGACTCTGGCGAAAACACTATCGTTTCAATGTACACAGTAGTCCCGTTAATCATTTCAAACTTACAATTCGTCACTTCAAGAAAGTGAACGCAAGAAAGCGAAAACGAAAATCAACATGACAAATTTCAAAATTAAGGTAAATATACACACACACATCGTAAAATTTAAAAAATTAAATCACATTATTTTTTTATATTTATTTCTTTGACAAGCTATACTGACAACAGTACAGAAAGCAACAAAATCGAGAGAATGAAGAGTTCCAAGAAATGGCCGTGTATCCAGACAACAATTAAAAATCAAGATAAGAAACAGCATCAAAGAGACGAAGGCAACTAACAACACAATTAGTTGTTAGGTTTTACATTTTTAGTAAAATATACTATTATTTGGCCTAAAACTTGACATTTTTGTGAGAAAACATGAGATAAAGGTCAAGTGAACTGAACTGGTTTATTGTTAAAAATAAAAAAACTTACTCTAAAGTTTAATTAATCATCGCCAGGTATGCACTAGATGATTGGTATCGTCTTTTTCAAAGAGTAAGTTTTAAAAAAGTTGATTGATATTTATTGTATTTTTCCAGAAATTTTAATAATTTTTAAATTTTTTTTTTAAGGTTGGTTAATATTCTATATATACTGTATATTCTGGTTTTTGGTGTAATTTATGTTGTTTATTAAGAATATTAATTTTGGAGATTGTTGGTGTTGGCTTATTGGAATTTTGTTTTTGATGTTATGTGGTGGTTGGCTTTTTATTTCTCGTCACAAGCATCTTTTGGTTATGCTTTTAAGGGTGAAGATAATATTAAGAGTTTATATGTTAATTATGTTTTCTGGTGGGTTGGGAGAGAGATTTGTTGTTTTGGTTTTGTTTTAGTTTTTCTTGTTTGTGAGGGGAGTGTTGGGCTTTGGATTCTTTAGATTCCTCGTTGAAAAAGTACTACATCAATAGTAGCAGCTAACCAATTTATTGCACAATTCCCATTTGAATATAAACTATGCCAAGCAAAAGTTATGCCTTGATGCACCACAACAATTTGCAAATGTGAGTAACATTCAATTCTAAAGTGAAAATGCAAGGCGAAGGATATATTAGTAAGAGTACAAAATCCCACTCCAACATCAAAATTCAAACCACGGATAAATTTAAATAAATCCCTTCTTTCAACTAACAACAACGCAGCAAAGAAATTACAAAACTTAAAGACAGTGTTGGAGCTTATCCCTCCAGTCATCATCGATAAAGAACACTTTGCATCATCATTACTATAATTTGTGAATGAAAGATATATTGAAAAGTTATTGTAAAGCTAGTTGGAATTGGAAAACGAAATAGAAATGAGTAGAAAGAACCAGTTCAAAGTCAACTTTTTATAGACATAAAAATACCAATGCAGAAGAAGTCAAGAGAGAGAGAAGAGAAGAGAGACAAGAGGTGTTGCCTTGAGCGAAGCTGGTGCTTCACTGATTTAATAATGACACTTCAGTTACAAAGAAAACTCTTAATAATAGTCATGGACTTGACATAGTATCATTATAAGTTACAATAAGAAAGGATGACATGACAAGAATGAAAGTATACAGTAAGAATGATCATGCACTAAAAAGCTTAAACTAGGTTTAGAACAAGTAAACAGAAATAGGCTTAAAGACTAGAAACTAAAAACTAAACCTAAAGTAGAAGTGTCTTAATTTTAACTTTAATTCGCATGACGAGAGGTATCGTACGAGAGCAACAAAAGCTTTATTAGCGAAGGCTATAGCTGTAGTCTAAATCCTGCGGACAGAAATGTTTGTGTTGTTTTTCATGGATTATCTATTTAGTATTTATATTGTGTTGTATCTTGCGTTAATTAGAAAGTTATTTTAGTTTATATTATTTGCTACTTGTGAGTTATCGTACAGTCCACGTAATGTAGTATGATTTAGTGATAGTTGTTAAGGACTTCCTTATCTTTCTTTGTACCTGGTGTTTACTCATGTCGCTAATAAACGAGTTGTTTATTGCCGTTTTCAATCATGTTTCGACCTTTATTCCGCCCCATACAACCACAAGAAGAAGTGTCAGTTTGTAAATAGAACATAAAAAATTAATGATATAAAATTCAACAAATTCGATAAAGAAGAAAAAGAAAGTAAAGAATAAAGAAAGCACGCATGCACTTAAAAAATAAGATTCATCTTAAGGTGATAGTTAAGTGACGTTTTGCACGGGTGCTTTCCTCATTCTTTACTTTCTTTTCCAACAACTTCCCATTCAAAGATTTCTGCTGAATATTAATAGAACAAATACTGTTGTAGAAAGAATTTCGAGTTCTTTGCCATAGTCATTTTCAATGAAAACAATTGATAATAATAAATTCACATTATATTCATTTAATCGAAGGAGAATATGAGTGGTGTAAAGTATTTGGCCATTTATTTAATTACTTAAAGAAGGATTACTTAAAAACTTTATAAATATATTAAGCGTAACCGAAAACTGGCATTTTGTTAATGCGAAATTGTCTAATAGATCACTCTGATTATTTCGCGTATCCCATTTAGTTTGCAGCAGAGGAAATTACAGTTGTGTCCGATTAGCGAAAAAAGTCGAAGAAGTAGAATCAACAATGACGATAGGATAAGAAAAGACCGAAAAAAATAATTGACGGATTGGATAATCGACTCTGGAGCGACGAGTCATATGACGAATTCTGGCGAAAATATGAGATTTGTACAAAACGACGATCGCTCGTTTTAACATAAACTTAATATGCTTCAAACTTGGACTGAATTTTAAAACGAGCGATGAAGAGTGCGGAGTGAAGATGAACTTATACCATTGAGTGAACTTAAAAGAAACTAAAAGGAAACGTGGTCAGAAAAAGAATGCACCGGTAACAACTTCGCAGAATAATTTCAGTACCACAACGGCAAATTTCAGCGAAAACAATTTACCAACTCCATCTAATGTTGAATCGCTAAAAAAAAACCGAAAACCCAAATGTTTGTTTGATCGGAAAACGAAAACTTGTTAGCAATTTCTGAAAAAAAAAAAAACTAGCAATCTTTCAAAAACAGAATTAATTTTTCAAACATGCCAATGCTACAATAACTATCCATATTTTAATACAAATCTACTCGGCACGTCGACGATAACCGAAACATTTACTGTACAAGTAGCTATTTTGCGAATAAAGATCATTATCTTGCTCGATGGACCTGCGAGTCGTCGTCTCTTAGCCAAATGCATCACATGTGCAATATCATCTTCCGAATCTCTTTGACGTTTTCTATTGTCTAATTGCCTTAGCAAATTAACAAGAAGAACGGCACGAACTAAACTACCGTTGCGACGACTTTCTCGAAGTCGCTCGTTAACCCATTCCACTCTTTCGGAAGTGGTTAATGGTAAATCAAAATCAGGATCCATTGTTGTCAGTAAATATTCAGAATAAACTAAGTAATCGTTATACTAAACTCACAAACTCACTAACTAAACTTAAAATCTTACTGCCTTATGTAGATAAAGTCGTGAACGTTTGCTGATGGATGTTAGTGAACATTCGAGTTACTTTATATGTATACTAAACAGTTGCGTTACATTCGTAAATATAAATATAAATACAAGTGAAGCTGTAAATTGAACCGTAGCCATACGTTTGTATGTAAAGTCAGAAGATTCGAGTTTGTAATTCGTGAATTCGTAAATGCGTCATAAATTTGATTAATTATAATTATAAATTAACTGAATCAATTTGATCAACCATTAACGTTAATTTCATTACTTTACTAATTGTTGATAACCAAATTTATTTAAACCTTAAACAATAACATTGCACACCAATTAAAATAATATAATTTTTTAATTTAAACTTTAAAAAAACATAAAATTGCGCTTACAGGAAACGTTTATTCTGTTTTCAGTAGACAGGTTTGGCAACCACTTTTTCTTTTTTTCCAAAATAAACACGGTATTTGGTTAGCTAAATGAAATATTGTGCTTTTTTTTATATTACTTTTCGTTTTCTTTTAATTTTAGATTAGTCAAAATTTTTATCAAAACCATTTTTTTTATTTCAAGCTATCCCTAATTACCTTAGTAAAAATCCTCTTGATTAAATATTTTATTTTTTAATTTAGGATTTTCCTGGCGCAATGGAAAAAACAGTAATAACTGACCAATTGAGTCTTCACAATCTGACGTCTGCCACAAGAAGCGAGGGTCTTGACGACGGGCTCGATTGGCTATTGAAACAACGGGGTTATAGACCCCGCAATTTGAAAATTCCTCGAGTCAAAGAAAGACCGAACTCAACAAAGATTTGAATCAGATGAATTACGGCGTATAAAATAACTTATGATATGGTTATGGTTTCTTAATTTTTTTCATTACTTTATAAAATAATTCAATTTACCGGTATTGTAACAATTTTGAATTATCAAATATAAAAAATTAAATAAAACCAACACAAATAATGTTACTAGATTTCATTTCTTGAGCACTGTAAAATAACAGAAAGACCTTAATAAACGCAATTTCTCAGATATGGCTTGCATAATCATTTTTTTTTTTCATCAAAGACCTAAATTGTAAGCTACCAATTACTGCTTCACAAGCAGATGGAGAAGATAATTGAAACTTGGAAGTTTGGAACTTAAATAAACAATGAGAAAGGTTTTTAAGAATTATTTTAATTTCTTTGATACATATTAGCTTAATTAAAAACCAAAAAAACCACATTAAACGTCAAGTGGACTAAACTGGTTTATAATTAAAAACAAAACTGTTCCGATATCTGTCACCAGAGGGCGCCACTATTATAAGACTATATATCTCTAAATTATTACTTAAAAACTTTTTTAAATTAGAAAAAATGAAGGGAAGATATGCTGACCAAATAATTACTAGATCTGTAGCTAGTGGGATTAGAACTCTCGTAATGGGGAGGAGAATTAGAACCTGAGGCTGGTCACACAGCAGAATTCATTGAGGATTTCAACGATTTATTTGACTTATTTAATAGCAGTCAATTGCGTGAAATTATTCCTCTAAAATTGGCATATTCTGGCAATGAGGAGCAACTGAATTTTTTGAGTAGATGGAAAATTTAATTAAAAATATTAAATTATCTGATTCTCCATTAAAGACAGTTGCTCCATGTTTTTTAGGATAGCTGCAAAATATTTTCTGCCAAAGAAAATTTTTTTGCAGATTTTAAATTATTGATTAATACTACAGCCCTTTTCACTAAAAGATTGGACCAAGATTGTTTAGAGAACTTCTCCTGTTGTGTGCGGCAAAGAAAGGGGTGGGGGGGGGGATGCAACCCAAACTGCCATCAAATTCGCCAAACATTTAAACAAATAATTGTGTCTAAATGTGTGCATGTTTCTGAAATGGCAAACTGCATGGAAGATGGAGATGAATTTCTCACAGAACTTAAAGACTTTGATGAAATAAATACTTTTGAATCATATTCTCAATATTTAGTTTCTGAGGAATTATTTATTCAAAATCAAGATTCTATTAGCTCAGAGAAGAAAACATTTGGCTTATGTGGGAGGTTATTTAGCTAAAAAAGTGCTTGATAAAGCTAATTGTAAGGAATGTGAGAAGTTATTAGTTTGCAATTTTAGTCAGTCATCACATTCTTCACAAATCTTAACGCTATTTAACTTAAAGCACAACTTGCGAGAAAAGATGATTTTGGAGGCTTAACAGTGCCGACAACAAGTGTTGTAGAGTTGTTAGAATCACTAAATGCGCTCTTTGAACCAGTTGATGTATACAAGTAATGTGGGATTAAAGCAAAAATGCCTTCTCCTCCAAGGACCTCACCCTTACTTCAACAATTATGTTGCGACAGACAAGAATACCTCAATGCCGTCAGCGCCCAGTCCACAGCTACGCTAGCAGACGACAAGGTGGAACCCCTTTGATTAAAAGACCCCACCACAGCACGCGCTAACCATGACTATAATGATTTAATGATTCCAATAATTTTTAAATATTGTTTTAGTCATGATTTGTAATAGGTATAATACAATATGTAACATGCCGCTCCTAATAAAATAATTAATTTTTTATTTTATAGAGCATCGTATTTGACACACAACAAAATGTGGAGTCAAATTCGAGTTGACCACAGAAAAGAGTTTGTTTTATCATTGTTCATGCAAGCATTAATGAGAAAAAACATTGTGATACTAGTTTAGTACCTTTTTGCCAAACACAACCTAAAATGATGATCCTAAACAATCTGTAATGCTCAGTGCAGAATTTATGAACTGAAAGAATTTGGCCTGAAGTTAATAATAGTCAATTATCCAATCAAGTTGGCATTGCAAGACTTAGTAACTGCAGATGCTACAGTATAAATATGGATGGAGAATTTAACACGATTTTGTGTGTGTACATTAACATTAGAATTAACCAAGATGAGACTAAAACGTTGTGGAAGCATGGAATGCCATCCCATTCTTCATAAAAATTTGGTTTAATGTCGTGACAAAAATTATTCTAAGAATTTCAATTATTTTTTGTTTTTCCTTTTACAGGTTGTTGGTACCTATTCCAAATGAATTGGCTTTTAGTCAATCACCTGAAGCTCCAGTCATTACTGGTTTCGATTTTCCGACTCCAGAAGAAACTGCTACAATGTACAATTAGGAGTTGCAGATAATTTATACTACATTCAGCATTTGATGAAAACTGCTTTCCAACTCTTGAAAGACAACAGTTATGTAAAAAATGACTTTATAACTAATTTTGGAATTACTTAGAATTACTGCTTAATTGTGTTTCAAATAATGGCTATAACTTATTTCAATCTGTTCTTCTATACTTAATTGATTCTGCAAGTAGATTGATATTTAAAACTCGTTGCAATATTTAAAATCTAATTCACAAAAACCCAAAAAATGCATCATTTGCATAGAAGACCCAATTCAACCTTAAAAATCACGTTTAAGTCAGAATGTCAAACCCCACTCAAACATATGCCTAAAATGTTTTCTGGAGTGGCAAAATAGATCAGAAATATTTGTGCTAAGTTATTGAAATTTTTGTATTTCTACTAGTGGTTACTTGGGAGAACTATAAAATCACCTGGTAACAAAAAAGGTCATAATCAATATCCAAGATAAAATAAAACTCTTTAGGAAATAATAAAATAATAACAATGGCAAATCACCAAAAAAATCAAACATTAAGTCGAAAACTCAATTGGTTTCCTAGTTGACTTCAACTGACCAGGCATATCATAAAGCCAACCCCTAGAATTTTATCAATTTTTAGTAAATAGAAACCAAAAAAACCCATGGTGAGAAATGAAAGTGAATGTTTCTAGAGATTTAAAGCATCTAGATGGGTCTAATCTTTCACCATCAACCCTAATGCTGATTCTTAAGAATGATTTAAATAGAGAATTAATAGAATAAAATTTAAAAAAATTAAATTAAAAAAAAAGTAGATAAATAAATGGAAAAAAAAAATGCAGAACAGAAAATAAACACCTTTTTATCATATTTGAATTTCAGTCAGGTGACATTGTTTCGTGATCCACAAAATTAACAGTGAAATCAAATAAATAAAGACAAGAAAAATGTTTTCATCAATTAAAACTGGAACAAAAGCATTTCATTTGAATGCGTCAGTCATGTGACTTCAACTCATAACCAGCAGTATTTAAAATTATGCGCAATATCCCAAAATCCAAAAAAATAATGAGTATAATTCAAATAAAATCTGTTTTGTACAATTCCATAACAAAATTCACCTAATGTAAAATCGATGAATTCAACGCAAAAATGCCAGAAAATAAAAATATCTTTTCTGATATCAGTTTATCAATTTAGAAAAATAAAATTGTCCAGGCCTTGACGATGAAACAGACAAAATAAATTCCCCAGTTTACCAAAAAAAAAAATCAAATATTAAAAAGTAATATGAAATATCAACCCAAAATATACACACACTTTAAATAGTAATAATATTAAAAATTATTATAGTGTTTTATCAGATATTTGAGTACTATTTTTCTTGCTAACGTTATATTATAATGATTACACATTACAACACCAGCGAGACAATTTTTCTCGTTTTTTTACACTGCACAATAATTCAACATTCAAATTGAAAATAAAAAACCAGGTGTGAAAATGAAAAACCAGATTCAAAACAAAAAAAATAACTCGATCGATTCAATATTAAACAACGAATAAAGTCGCGAATGGAATAACAGCATCGACAGAGAAACGACAAAAATCCATCATCAAATGACTCCATAAATAGAAAAAGTCACTAAAAAAAAAATAAAAAAAATGACATAAAATTAGAAAATGTTATTAAAATAATTATAAAAATTAAAATAAATACCTAATATTCATTATTTCGTGTCGTTAATTATATCTTCCAATCTTCATATCAGATGTTGTCGGTTTCTAAGTTGGTTTTGTGGCAGCCATCTTGGAAACGACCGCGATGATGATTTCAGTCCATTAAATCTGTCCAGTTTGATGATTATACGCCAAACTTACAATTCTAATTAAAATACATTCTCATTAATATCACACGTAAACTTAAAACAATTAATTTTTAAGTCAAACCTTCATTTCCTATGTTCGTTGTTTCGTTGTCAAATTATTTCGTCTTTTGTTGGATCAGCAGATTAGTTACTAGATGCTTCATGTTTGTGTTGTGGCACATGACATCGTTGAAAAAATATCTTTTCGTCTCAAATCAAAGTGGCCAAACAATCGAGGAAAAAGCATCGGCAACACGACTTGACTAGCCATAAGAAAGGAAAGAAATGATACCGCGCATGCGCTTCAATTATGACGTCAGCTTCTTAATCAAACAGCGCCACTTTGGAAGTGCGTCGATTGATAAAACTACTAAATCGTTTGTGGTGTTGCCATAGTTGAAGAAGTTTTTGTTGATAATTTTTCTTAGATAATTTTAAAAAATAAATACGCAACTAGTCACAAAAATGGCTTATAATACTTGTAACACAATCCTAAAGTATGACACAAGTATGTTTAAATTAAGATATTACCAAGAATGGATCCATTCTTTATATTACAAAATTCAAATTGTTCTTTGAGAAATAAAATTGTTTTTCTCTTTGATATGATAGAATTGATGATCAAGATATCATTTTGTTGTTGTTGTTTTGATTGAGTTGTCTGTTCACAAAACTGAATAAGCAGAAATTTATAGTTTTGCTTGGTTTTTTATCTGTTGAATGCTATAAATTTTTTAAAATTAACCCTTCCATTCCCGGGTTCCGAAAATCTACGCTCTTTACCAGCCATAAGTATAAGTATAAACGTATTGATTTTTGCCTTGGATTAAGAATAATATGTTTTTGTCTTGGATTTTATATGAACTGCTGTTGGTTCTTGCAAATTGTAACAATCATTACTGAAGATACATAATATATTGAAGTTATCTTGTCTAATTACGAAGTATTATTATTACACCTTTTATGTGTAATTTGCTAAGTTTGTTAGGTACCTTTATACTTTTTACACAAAAATTTGTTTAACATCTATATCCTTTATATCTTTGTGTATCTATCATATTATACTGTATGTTAAAAAATGAATGTATTTACCGGATTTGATTTTGTATTCAATGTAATATAAAGACGTGCTTCATTAACTTCCCAGTTTCAAAGAATTAGAAATGTGTGTGATAATTAGAGTCATGGACATTTTCTGCAATTTAAATGTAGTGAAGTGCCAAATATGTCAAAAAATATGTCCGAATCACCAGACTGGACCTTTCTTATTGACAAAACCCTGGACTTATTATTGTGATTGTAAAGTGTATTATTGGGTAATTGATAAAGTGAATTGTGAAATGGGAAATTTAATTTTGAGATTATATTTTACATTCTAATTCTATTTTGAGAGATTACTCTAAATTTTTTGGGAAAAATATATAGTTAGAAATAAAGCTACTTAGTTAATGACCACCCCCTAGAGAATTGACTTACCCAGAAAAAAGTAATCGATTGCCTATTAAGATTTTCCTCCCAGTCGTATTTAACTTTTAAAGCGTTTAAAATGTGATTAACTTTAATTTCAGTTGTATAAACCTTTATTCATTAAACTACGTTTGTAGTTGAAAAGTGTTTCCCTAGTGAATTAATGTCAGTTGAATCAGAGCCTAACGAACCTATTTAAGATCGTTTCGTTTTATTTAAATAAAATGTATCCAATGTAGTTTCAAATGAGGACACCATTTAGACGAGGGCAGAAAAGTGAAAAGAATTGAACAGCCAATAAACCAGAGAAGTGAAAAAAAAAAATTAAACATCCAAAGAGCAGAGAAGTGAAGAGAAGTAAACAGCCAAATAGCAGACATGTGAAATAAATCAAAAATCAAAAATAATAAAATAAAATAAAATGCAATGATAAAAGCAATAAAATGTAAACAGCGAAGTTTTTTAAAATAAAGAGAAACGAGAAAGAGAGAGACAAGGAAAAGATGTTGCTTGGAGCAAAGCAAAAGCTTTACTGAATAAACAATAAATCTTCAGTTATACAAAGAAAACTCTTAACAATAGTCATTGATTAAATATATCATACCATTGTAAGCAACAATTAAAAGAAATCACACATTGAGAATGAAAGCATACAACAACAATAATCATGCACTAAAAGGCTTAAATTAAGCTTAATAACTGAATATTAAATATAAAAAATAGGCTTAACTAAGAATTGCCTTAAACCTAACTTAAATTCTAAAATGTCTCTTTGAGAAGGCGTAACATTTGTCTCAAATAATTAGGGAATAATGGATCATTTGTATATTTAATTTGGAGTACGGTAACTTTAATAATATAAAAAAAAAAAAATGTGTGTTAAATTATGCCCGAAACGACCATCAACGACCTGCGGCACTTGATGCTTCAATCACGGCATCGCATATATGTAATGTTCGTGCTTGAGTTTGCTTAGTCGCGCACAAAAATTCATCGGGGGAAAAAATAAAAGCTGAGAGTTACAAGTGTGGCAACAAATAAAATCATGTTTATCGTTAATTTAATTTAAGCACACACAATAATTATGCCTAATTTAAACTGTATTCTCGTTTTGTCTCATTTTCTTTTAAAATTTCGTCGTTGTTGGCGTTCACTGCTAGTGCTTGGAAGAGATTTCGTGGCACATTTTCACTGATTTCTAGCCAACGAAAATCTAGAACCCAAGAAATGAATGACGAGAACGACGAAATTTTATAAGAAATTGAGCCAAAACGAAGTGTAAAGTTTGAATTAGGCTTAATTACTCCTCTACGTTGCAAATCGCCAAACGTGTTTCATGTAAGAAAATATTTCTTAGGAACAATAATAACAACAGTACCTATCGTTTTGATTTCCGTGACTGACTTGTGAGAGTGACAAGTCAAATTTACTCGTCAACGTGTTTCGGTGGGGTCCGATAAGACGTCGTCTTGTTTCGGCCGAATTCACCCCACGGGACCGAATTGACCTCGTTTTACGGTATTTTGGAAAATTAAAATCCTTAAAGAATTTGTAAAACCAGAAATGTTTATTAGTAATTATAATTAAAGTAATTCAGACATCTCAGTAACAACATAAACTTTTCTGAAGCAGTTTAAGGGCTGCAATTCATTCCTGAAATCCATTTTTTAAAAGATTAAATAGTTTGTGAAATATTAATCATTTTATAGCCTTTGCTTTCCTGCGCGACG
>JAQFZP010002118.1:0-15111 GCA_034695745.1 Geophilus truncorum | reverse complement strand
CAGCTCTGAAAGATTAGTAAATATGAGCAAAAAATGAAAAAAAATGCTAAGTGTATTGCCTTACCATTTGAACATCTAATAGATTAGTAAATTTAAGCAAAAAATGAAAAAAAATGTTAAATGTTAAAGATTCGTTTGCATATTGTTTTAGAAACGTTTATAAAAACGTTTTGACAATTGGTGACATAAACACACTCGATTGTGTCTTTAGGACGTGTTTTTGAGGAAGGCCAACCACCGAATGGCCGAAACGTTAAACACCCCATTCGAGTCTCTCGTTTGGTAAAAGTCCTTTGGTGTTAAAAATGGCAACAAAATGCGATTTTCTCACGAATTTCGTTTTTTTACAACTTTACTACAAGGTAAGTGTATAGTCTTACCATTACAAAACTTATAATTATAAAGTTTTAACATTAATTATTTGAGACCTTAAGCCGAGGTGAACAAAAACATTCATCGCGAGTATACCGGTCGCCATTTTTGGTTCTACCTATTGATGCAAAGCGCGGGGTTCGATAAAACATTAAAAACAGTTTGTCACAGTTACCCTATTTTTTTTTTTGCTTCTATAGATGAAAATTTCTATTATAAGAGTTACCGTATCTTGCAGTCGTTACTTCCTACAAGATTGACAATGATACTGATAAAATTCAAATACTTCTTGTTGAAGCAACAACCGCATTTTACCTTCATTTTTTTAATAGGTACAATTTTTAACTATACATTTACCTAAATTATACAAAACATTAAATAATTTATTGCTTCTTAATTTTGAACATTTATATATAACTAAGTAATATTGACCACTAAATCAAAAAGAAAAATAAATGAAATGCTAAACTAAAACCAAAGAAACAGCTAAAAATGAACAGTACTATAACTTCACTGCAGATCACAGAAATTCCCATTATGAGAGAGCAACTTTATGTACCCATACGGCAGCTTTATTACTTGACTAGAGTACTTCCATAAGGTTCTGCGTAAATTGGTAGCATTCGCTGATTATTGATATCATCAGGTTCTAAATAAACTGGATTCAGTATAACAGGTGATGAAGGATTTGATGAATTTGCCAATAATCCAGAATGTCTTGCCTGCAAACTATAAAAAAGAAAAAAGTTAAAAATAAAATTTGAAATGTGGTATGGAAAATTACGTTGACGGTGTAGGATCTTCGTATATCTCAGAGTAAATATGAGCACCATCTGGAAACTGTTGAACACTATTGTTCGAATGTACTCTTTTAATCTCCAATGGCGGCAATGGTTGTTTTTCTCGCGAACCCGAACTAACTCTACAGAACGATATTCGTTTTGAAGGAGAATCGCTTCTACAAGATGTTCTGCGATCTGGAAAAAAAAATCATTTCGAATAAATCATGTAAATTGTAATATGAGAATAAAACGGACCCGAAGAACTACTGCAGGAAGGAAGACGAGAATTACGTCGAGAAGAAGTAAAAATGTCGTGCTGAGGATTTTCAGCATATTGGTTGCCAATAGTAAATGCTAAATCATCCATCACGGATTCGCAATAAGTTTCATTAAACAAAGTTTCACTGACTGAAGTCGTACTAGTCACACCTGAACAAGTAGAACTGAGGTAAAAAGAATTTGGTTAAAATTTACAGTAATATCGTCTGTGTGTTATAAAGATCACTAACCTTTTGGTTTGAGACATCATTTTTTGTTGTGAGTGACAAAAAAAGAAAGCAAATCCAGTAACAAAAAGGATGAAAAAGGATCCCATTCCAATAGCTGTCAATATAATTAAAAATTATTGCTATACCAGTACTATAGAATTTGTCACTTATTTTTAGTTAATTCAAAATCAAACATTGTGAATTAGTGTCATCCATCTATCCTTATTGTTTTAATTTTGATATAAACGGAACTAAAGAAATTCAAGTCAAAAAAGTGTAAAATGTAACTTACCAATGTACAAGTAAGGACCTGGAGTATTTTCGTCTAGAATACATACAAAGTTTGAAAAATTAAACTCAAAAACCAAGTAATGCAGAAAAGCGCACAAATAATTTGTTAAGGATTGCCAGTACCATTGCCAGTTATCACTTTTGGAACACATTGGGGTACCGGGGTAGACCATACGCTATCGTCATTGCAAGTTCTAACTGATGGTCCCACTAATTCGAAATTTTCTAGACATTCATATGTTGCTGTGTGCCTTTCAGTACGTTCCACAATTCCGTTGAAAGGAACTTCAGGATCACCGCAAAATAAATGCGACTCTTCTGAAACAGAAAATGTGTAGTAAAAAAGTAAAAAAGATACGGTAATTGATAAACTGTGAGTAACAACCTTTGGTGATAAATATGATTTCACAAATACGTATAAAAGAAAATGTTGCTGGATTATAATTTTTGAAATATAAATAACGTCCTTTTGAACCCTCCGGTTTCGATCGTAAGTTATATTTCCACCATTTAGATTTAGCGGGAGGATTTTGTTTCTCTAAAACAAATTAGGTTGTAAGATAAAATAAATTGAGTAACCGTTAATTCTATATATATTACCACATCTAAGGTGATTGTAATCAGCGTAATTTGGCATAATCTCAGACAAATGAAACTGTAACGACTGCACTGAAGTGGCTTTACCTGAATATAATATTTAGAGTAAAAATGTCGCCACTTTAATGACAAAAAAACAAACCTGCTGGTACTCCTACTTTCACCAACACCTCAAGGATAGTTATGTCTTGTAGTTGAGATAAATTCATTACCCACCACGTTGAACTGCCATTCACGTACACATTTACACACGTTTCAATATCGCCGTCGACTGTCCTCGAAAACAGTGAACTACAAGATGCTATTGCATTTTGACTGAATTTTGTAGACGACGATGGTGTCACTATTTTAACGATAATAAATCGAAAGGAAACGCATTAAATGTTGTATATAAATCGCCGTGCAAATTGGTTACGGTACCACAAAAAGGAACTTGTCCACTCCAAGTTCCATTTTCTATGCAATTTTGCTCCGACGAGTTCCCAATCATTATCAATCCCTGTTCGCATGCAAATTGTATTTTATAACCGACCGGATAACTGGACTTTAGTGTAGTAGCGTGACCATGTGCTGGTGTTCCTGGAATACCACATCGTATCTCTTCTTCTGGTTTCACTAGGGAACGAAATTGTGAAACTAAACCTCTTTAGGAATTCGCAACTATAAAATAACAAAAATATATACCTGAAATAATGCAATAAACTATTAAAATAACAAAACAAAAACACTGCCGCTGCGCAGACATGTTAACATTCAGTCATTACGCCAACTTCCCTTCAAATGCGGATTCTGGCACTTCCTGAGGAGATAAGTTCCTTAGTTTTAGTTTTCAAAGAAAAGAGTGACTTGCAATCAGTTTACTTTTTTTTAAAGTTAATGTGATTAGAAATATAGAGTATGTTTTCAATGATGAATTTTATTACGTGGTTAAACCAATATTTGCCACAGGCACATGAGGAGAAGGCAAGGAAGGAAAAGATATATCAATGTGATGAGGGTATTTTGAGTCAGATGCATCATTAAATACAAAAATGACATAAAAGTGTGCAAAATATTTACAAAACGAAATTAAATGCGTTAAATTAAATTTATTTTAAAAATGGTGTCACTTCTAGAGTTGGTCCCGTACTTCTTCTGCTGGGAGGCGCCAGACTGGCGCCTCCGCTCGGTGACGTTCCGCCACTCGTAGTTCCTCCGGCGCTATCCGTACTTCTCCGATGGATGATTTGCGGTAGATCACTTCCCATCGAACTTAATGTTGTATTGCTGGAGTGTGCAACGTCGTGTGATCCCTGAGTTGAAAGGGACCGCTGCTGAGATGGAGGTCCTCTGGGTCTGTTGGGAGACCCCAATTTGGATATGTCGACGCTGTTAGGATCTGCTTGATATGCAAGTGCATTCATGATTATTTGGTCAGGAACAACGAGTAGTGGGTGAACTTCTTTCATCAATTGACCCGCAGGTATTTTATGAAAGGCGATGAATTCCAAAAAATTTGCCATGATCTGTAAATAATAAATTTCTAACGCACTCTGCATTGACAGAATTTACTTTATACTTACCTCGCAAAGTGATAATCCGACTTGAGTATCGCAAAACTTCTTGCTCCACATTAATGCAGCGTGGAATTTGGTTAATTCTTCGGCTTTGAGCTCTTCTCTGGTTAAGATTAAACGCACCACATGCTGGGGTAATAAAGTAAAAGAACCCATACTGAGAACTTCATTTCCATGCAGGTCAACAAATTCTAGTGCCTATAAAAAAATAAAATTGTAATATTAAATAAAAATAATTTGGATTCTGATTTTGTTTAGGTACATCAATTACCTTTTGAACGAGAGATTTTGTGCATTTGTATTGAATGTACTTCTCGGCTGATGCAAGCAGAGCGCACACCGTATCGACATTTATGCAGCACTGGACAAAGCCTAAACATGCTTTTCGTAGTTCATCCAAACTGTAGTAATCAGCAGCATTCATTACACCTGTAATTCAATGAGTGATCGTGAGATGCGAGTATGACCGAGTAACAGATAAATGGCAAGTGGCTTAGCTATGCCAAACAATAATCTCGTTGTTGTTGTTATTATTTACGGTACCATAAGTCCATAATTATCTTACCCAACAATGTTCTGGCTTGTAAAGTGACACACCCTGTATGAATGTACTCGATGAGCTGCCTGAATACATCTGGTTCAAATTCATCTATTACCAGTGTAACGTGAGCATTTTGTGTGATGTTCTAATAGAAAGGGAACATTTTTAAAAATCGATAATTAAACAAAGTCAACGTTTTAGTTGAGCTCACTTGTCCTGTTAGTATGAGCATAGGTTCACTAGTTCTTTTTAGAAACATTTTTAATTTGCCAGTTTCTTTACTGCTACTGTCTTTTTTCCTTGGATTGATTAAGGCAGCTGGTGGTTGTTGAGGATTTCCGAAAAACATTTTATGGAAAACTCTGTAAATATTTACAGATTTTTGCATGAATTGTTCGTTAATGATATATTTCCTGTCTCTCTCTAACAGTTCTAAGGCAGAACGCATTAATAAAATCGATTCATTCAGCAATATAATAAAATAATTGACAATAAATCGAATAGGATATTATTTTGTTTACATTTTTAATGTTAAATACATAATGTAAATATAATTTCTTTTACCAAACGAAAGCAAATAATTAAAATTTCCTGTCGCAGTCATAAAATTAGTTCATTTAATTTAGAGCAAATGAGGTTGAAATACGAGGCTGAAATGAAGCAAGCAACAGATGGTTTCATCGCGATGAATCAAATAAAGCGCTGCCTCAAATCTGACATATTGCACTTTCCATTAATTTAAACTTATCCTACCTACTTCTGGCTGCTAAAATGGCCTTTACGGCACACACAGGTTCTCGCGATTCGCCGACTAGAAATGTGATATCACATAATTCTGGCATGCTCGCCAAAAATTTCATGTCATCACCTAAACCGCTCTTGTTTTCGAATACCGAGTAATCTGGCTCTTGTGTCAGTGCAGCCATATTGATCCAGTTGAAGTTGAAGCAGCAGCAGCAGCAGCAACAGCAGCCTCTGCGCGCCAGCTTCCCGCTTTGCCGCTTCCCCGCTTACCTTTTTGTCATGCTGGCAAGCGACACCGTAATCACATTTTGTTCTATTTCAAAACACGCACACGTTTTAAGTGATATCAATTAATATATTTATATTATATTATATGAGGCTAAAATTACTCGAGAACAAATAATTAACGTACAAGAAATTTATACAGAATTGTTTCAAGTAATGTGTTTATATACATTGATCATGTACAATTAAATCACTGGTAATTTTAAGCAAGTCTAATCAAATCATTTGTCTTTTAATTTTTTTCTCAATTTGTCCCCTCTAAATTTAAATTTTCAGGCACTATTTAATGTATGACAATCAATTCAACCAAATCTAAAAACATGATTAAGATATTAAATGAATACACAAAAATAAAAGATAAAACGTTCGTCAGTTTTGTTTACATAAACCCCACCATATCTATTATGAAATACTTAATAAGTTACTGAGCAATGTACAAGCAAAATAAGAATTTTACATAAATACTAACTAATACTGTCTGATCGATTAGACGTATCAAATTCAATTTTCTTTTCTTTTTTTTAAATTAAGATTTCTATTACTTCAGTTATAATTATGATATACAAACACAAAAAGGTTTAACCATAAGAATGGTACAAATATAAAACACTAATTACCTATGTACACAAACTGCAACACAAACACAATCAAAATAAAAAAAAAATCAAAGACAACACTACGCTATGAATGAATGAATGAATGAAATACATATTCAATCCGTAAAGCACTTTTCATTTTTGCTTCTATTTTGTTTTCAAAAACTTACCAATCGCATTTGAAAGAAAAAAAAATGCAAAGATGAAATAAAACAAAGTTGTCTTTTTTTCTTTTAACGAGAGAAAAAAAACTTTTTTTAATTTTAAAGACAAATCCACACTGAATTAGCATGAGATTCACATGCTGTTAATTAAAAAGGATTTCCAATCAATGGAATGATTTACTGTGCAAAAAACCAACAAATTAAAAGGAGGAAATAAAAATAGAGAAAAGCATTATGAAAATTGCTAAAGAACGTCTTTGTGCCACAACCAACGCCGTGTTGTATGATCAAAACTGTGAGTTAACCACTGATGTTGCAGAAGATTGTAACGTTCGTGACAAAGAAAAAGTGGTTTTCCACGTCTGAAAAATGTAAGCGTCGTTAATTTACCAACTGAACCGTATCAAAAAATGTTTATCGTACTTAAGATCTTTATCTTCTTCACCGTAACTATCCAAATATACAGATCCCCACAAGCACACTCTCTTGCCTCTAATGACTATAACGTTAGAAGAATTTACAGCTAAAAACATGGCAGTGCCTGCACCGCAATCTATCGAGTGCTGAAATCGAGGTAAAAACATTACTTCAGTAAATTTATTTTGAAAAAATTCAATTTTTTAATAATAACCTGCACAGCTTCGAAAATAGAATGTTGCCGACAGCACGATTCGCGCAAGCAAACCATGGTGCCGCAAAGGAGACAAACCGAAGGGTCTTTGGGCAGTTGATTGCAACGATGGCAATGTTTGCAATGGTAATATTGAAAAAACCGCTCGTATTGTTCGGGCAGTTTGAGCAGTTGTGGTTGTTGCCACACATGTTGCTGATTCAGTAAACTCTAAACAACGAAATACAAAATTAATTTCAATATTTGGCCATACAAATGTTGAATTTTATTCTTACTCTTGCGGCAATCTGCGACTTATCAACAAACGCTACGTAATCCTGACACCAGTTGCGCAACACCAGTGTTGGATCATTTGTTAACCAAAGCAGGCCACTGGATGAGGTGATCGGTTCTAATGATGCATTGTCAATGAGCCCAAGAAATCTCATGAGTGACAAATACTCGTGACTCAGTTCCTAGTGTTTAAAAATATTATTATTACTATTTACACTGCTAACAATTTTAAAGTATTTATTTATTTTTTTTTACTGATATATCCGGCAACTCTTCTTTATACACATAATGTTGAAGCAGACTCGCTACGCGAAGAAAGGGAACACAAAGCTGCTGAACATTTTGTTCTAATTGCTCTATGCTCCATTGTTGCGATTTCTGTAAATCACAAGTGTTAAATAGAAATCTTAATTAAGATGCATCAATCGGTACGTACGCATTCATAATCCAAATCATCGTCTGGCAAATACAAAGAACTTCGGCTTAAAATATTGATTACTTCGCCCAAAACATTCGGCAATGAACATAAATGAGAATTCTAACAATTAAAAACGAGAGAAATAAAAAATTAATAGTTGATAAAATAATTCAAATTGTCGCTATAAAAACCTGTTTTGTCCTTGTTTCTACCCACAGTTTACGTTGTTTCTCTGTCAATCGACAACTCAACTGACTCAGCACTTGAACGTATACCACATTATACAAAACTCGAACCATGCACGTGTAGTAAGCTGAAATAAAAAAATAAATAAAAATGTAATAACTTGTCACGCGATCTCATATATTTGCATCACAATTATACCTTTGTCAATGTGAATTGGCAGAATCAGCACCAACTGCAGTAAAAGAGCAGCAATGTCTTTCAGTAGCAAAGGCACTTCTTTTTCATATACAGAAATACTATAAAAAAAATTTGATGAATTTGCAAATCATTTACACGACAGTTTAAAATTACCTCGACTGGCCATCTTCCGAATTAATGCCAGTAATCTGAGCCCACACTTGTGTGTACGGCTTCGGTGATAGAATTTTTGAGTGCATTGCAAGCACGTGCAGAAGCGGAACTATTTTAAAATATTTAAACATTTTAGTTATTTACAAATAATTATTTTGATCAATATCTTACTAAAGCAGGGTCTTTTTCGTACAGCAGTGGACAACGAGCATAAATTACCACCACGTTGAACTATTTCTATCTCCAAATTAGTTCTATTTATTATTTTTAAAAATAAAAAAAATTAATATTTTATTCCGAGAAATTCAATTATAGTTTGACTCAAAACAAACCTAGCGATCGAACAAATGAACAAAAATATGCTTTCTCTGCAAAGTGAAACGCTTCTACATTTGTACTGGGGATACGTGGTGATGGTCATGTCTTCCATGATGGCGCCCATGGCTGTCATTAAGGGTGACTTTCGTTGAGGCGTTGCTGGTTCAGAGACAATCAGTTGCGCCAGTTCAGCCGCCACTGCTTTGTGGTCTTGAGGACGACTTTGCACAACGGCTGAGATTTCACCGATGTCGGGAGAGATGGGCATTACGGAATTAGCCAACTGACGACAAAGTGGGCAGGAATATTCCCCTCTTTCGATCGCTAAACTTTGTTGCCGTTGACTCTGCTGTGTCTGAAAATTAATTTTTAACAAATAAAATTATTTGTGGTTAACAATAATAAAATTTAATTTTTTCTAACCTTCAGAGACTGAATGTAGGATCGATGGCAATCTAAATGAAGATGATGTCCACAAGTTTGCACGTGAATTCCACCCTCGAGCCCAATATTTAATGCCATAAGCCAAGAACACTGTTTAGAAAAATTATATTAAGATATTGTTTTGCAAAAAATTTTTAAATTCGTCATTTTTTTTATACCACATGGAAATGAAGCCCAAATTCTTCGATTCGCCTGTTTAATTCGTACGCTTTACTGCTGTGAGAAAGCAGTTCTTGCCGCTCCTCGTTTGAACATGGAAGAATGAGATGATTGGTCTTCTTATGCGCATGTCCCAATACTAAAAAAAATTTAAAAAATCAAAAATAGTAGTCGCATCGAATTGATCTACCTACAGCTTGTTGGTTGCAGCAACGTAACCAAACCAATTGGTCTTTCTTCAGTAGACGATGTCGTTTGTCCGCAAATGACGCAGTCGAACTCCTTAGTCATACTAAGAATAGAATCCTCGGCATGGGATAAATTAGAGGCCACCTCCTCGGCCGTGTTTGTGTCCGTTTCCATCGTTTGTTCCATAAAAGCTTTTTGTTTGGACGCAAACTCGGCCATTAATTTCTGCTGGCGTTCTCTTGCCCGACGTCGCCTACAATTATTGCAACTCTTAATAAATTTGTTTTCCAAAAAATAATAAATCTGATTATGCATGCCTCGAGTCCTTATCGCCTTCCGTATCTGTTTCATTTGATGAAAAAGACAAGTCTTGGCTCGGCCACAAACTTTGTCGAATCTCTTGAATGGATCTGGCTGCTCGCAAACTCAACATCGATATTCTTGTAAATTTCAAAATTAAAAAAAAAATAAAGTTTATTATTTTACATCTTACATTTTAATCTATTACTACCTATTTAGAACTTGGCCAATGAAATGAGGTCCATTTCCAATGCGCGAATCATTAAAAACAGTTTGCGTGTACGAGTCTGGTTTTCCCGAGAGCTTGGAATGCAACTTGACTAGCAATGACAGAATACTTTCGTTCACTTCCACGACATTTTTGCTAGAAAAGGTCTCAGTTTTTGGTGAAGAACGTCCGCAAATCTGTGGCAGCGACTCTATTATCTATTTAAAAAGAAATAATAAGTAAATTTTAAATTCCATAATGACATTAGTGATTAATTACAAATTACAATCTCAAACCTGAAAGATATTGGATTGTGAAACAGTCTCATGCAGTTTTAAACGTGCTGGGGAGACAGGTGTTATAGCAGCAAGACCGCTGCTGGGTAGGACAGCCATACTTGTGGAAGACGCAGGAATGGGTTCCTGGTTAATCAATGCAAAAAGCATGTTAGTCCAAAAAATCCTTTCTCCCCTAGCCTTTAGCAAGTTCAACTGCACAATCAAAATCTTTTTCTCATACCTGTGGTGCAGGCAGAGCCATATTTGGAGAATAAGTAGACGAATTCGGCACGATGCCGAGCGAACGATATCTACTTCTTCGACGCTCTGGATTCCGTGCATTCGATCCTTCGGATGCAAGAGACATCGTTCTTACGCTGGGTAACGACGCCGACGATACTTGCGCGACAGCCATGCTCGAATCTGAACACAAATAGTGTCGGGTAAATTAAAAGCTTTTAAAAACGCCTTAAAATTACTACTTGAGACAGGTACGAGTGCATTTGATGATTGAGCTGGTGGCAGAGCTAAATGAACTAATGTAGGCGGCAATGCTGCATGCTGAGCTGACGATTCCAACATGGCACCTTCACCCCTTGGACCACGGCTGTCGTATTGAGGACTTTCCACTATTTCCTGCATTTCCATGTCCGAGTCGATGTAATTATCCACATTCATGTCATCCACATCTTCGTGGACCATCGGCCCTGGATCGTGATTGATGATCACCTGAAAAATAATGAAATAATTTGTATAAAAGTTGAATTTAATAATTTAATATTCGCTTGGTAAATGATGTCTTACGTTTGAGATTTTGTGCTGGACATTGGTGAGTATCCAACTACCATTAAACCATTCGCCGAATTCCATATCCGGAACTTCGTCTAAAGGTTGACTGGTAGTCTATTTAAATGACAAAATTACCTCGTATATACAAGAGTAAACAAACGAGGGAAAAAAAAATTACTTTTCCAGTTGGATGTTCACTGGGTGGAAATCTAATCGCCATTTCCAAGAGGTACATTGCAAGCGACATCGCTGTTTCCGACACTCCCGTGGTATTTACAGCTTTGTACAATATGACAAAAATTAAAGCGTGCATAGTTTTGCAATGAAGAAGTCGTAGAATATTTGCGAAAGGTTTCATTAAATTAACGGGAATTCGATATGGTGGCCAGGGAGTGAAGCCAGATTCGAAGTTTCCAGTTTGACGAACGCTGTAAAAATTACGGGTGTTTATTGGAATAAAGTTCCGAAATATTGGTGATTCCACATCAACTTACTATTGAGTAAATCTATCCAACGAAACCTGATAGTCGTGTCGATGAACAGCTCGCAGAAGAACGTAGATTGGATCGTAATCGCGTTCCCAAACCTCGTCTGAAATAATTTCACAAATTTTATCTCTTCCAAATGTATTATACACTTTATTGCAATTATCCTTTACCTTTAGGGACATACATTCCTTGCAACATATGACCTCCAGCTTCGAAATTAGGAGCTTTGTAATTAGCAACCCGGTTTAAAATTGCTTCGAAACTTTTATTTTGCAAGCCTGTGCCGCATTTTTCGGGCATTAAATCGGTAAGTTGACTGTGAGTTTTATCTCCCATGCCCAACAAAAGCACGACTTCAATGCGCGTTAATTCTTCATCCGTCAGTCCTGTTTAAATTTAAATTTAAATAAATAAATAAATAAAATTTAAACTAAGAAATAAGAAAATCAGTTTTAGCTTTGTTTAGTCACCAGTGTTTGTACGGACACTCAAAAGCGACGCAATAAAAGTCAGACAACTTTCCAACATCGGCATTTCTTGCTCTGCATCTAAATCGCTGTTCGACCGATTAGATGAAAACGACAACCATTCAGCAACGTGAAAACTACAACAAAATAATAAATTAGTTACTCGCAAATGACAATAGAATTACAATCAATACCGTTCCAACGTAGTCATGAGAAACCAATCGGGATCTAATTTCGAGGCACAAACTTGCAGCAAAAATAAATCGGCATCGATCATCGAATTACAGAAGTGACATTGAGTGTACGTCATTGCTTGTCCTTTTATTTGAAGTCCGTTGCGAACCCAGAGGCCACATAAAATTTCGTAAAAGGCCACCTGAACTCGCAAAGGATGAATCATTAAGAGCTGTAGCATGGAGGGTGAAGGAAGCAACGCATCGATGTCTGCCCCCTGAGTCCTCACAGCCTGGCTCAAAAACACAGCGAAGTATCTGTGTAAAGGTAGGTGAAAGGACACCTGCAACGGGTCGTCTTCTTCTGGATCCGAACATCCTATCGCATCCAACCAATCTTCTAAAAACAGTTGGCAGCAAACAATTACTTGTTTTGTCAGTTCAGCCGTACTCTGGAATTAAAAACAAAATTTAGTTCCATACCATTCTTAAAAAAAAATTATTTTAACTTTACCGAATCTTTGAGATGCGATATCATGGCCCACATGGGATATGCCGATGCTTCCAATTCAGCTGAAAACGCCGCGTAGTAGGTGTTGGGTTCAAACTCAATATGTTGCAACATTTCACGTCTATTAACATTCATTCCTAAAATAATGTTTTTGTATTTATAAATAAGTACATTATTAAGTTATCAGTCATAAGCTATACAAAATTACCTTGAAATAAAGACAAAAATGTAAACCACATGTCTAATAAAGTGCTATCGCCCATAAATTTGAGGGCCACTGGACGATGCGACAATACGTTGTTTAGGTCACTAACTAATGGCCAATAACAGTGATCTTTCATTATGTCTCTACTACAGTCGACAACGTAATTAAAATTAGTTTCAGGATCTAAAAGAGAAATGAAATTAGATGAGAAAAAATTTCTTATTGTATCGAATTACTTACTTTGTAATGTATTTGGTATTAAAACTTGGCTCATCATGAATCTCAAACTTCCAACCATGATGTAAAGTAGATGTAATTCGTTTGCCATTTGCAGAGTGAGCGCTTCATTACTGAACAACTGTACACTCACGTGTACTACACGATTTGACAGTGTGTCTGCATCGTTTGAATTCACCAACATGAGCGAAATACACCCGTAATGTTGAACAAATGTTCGAGTAAAAGCGTCCTGCAAATGTTTTTTTTTTTAATTAATACACAACAATAATGCATTTACACAAAATAATTTATTCTTACTTTATAATTACTGTCTGGCATCATATTTAGCAATAAAAAAACCAATTTTTGTGGAAATTCGAATTTTACTGTCCAAAACACCAGTTCCTCCAAAAGTGTCTTGTGGTACAACACCGACGACATTTCTGGAAATCCTAGAGGAAGATACAATCAATACACATGTATAATTAATCAGTGACTGACAACATTTTACCTTCCATTTGGAATTCCAAATCAGGTACTGGTAATGATTTGAGAGCTTCCAAATATCTTGCATTGCTTTGCTTTGTGTACTGATCTTGGGGATTTTCTGATTAAAAATAAATTAAAAATAAATTATTAACAGAGGAAATTCAATGAATTTAAACGTCTACCTTCATTTAACTGCTTGTAAATATCAGGATTGGTTAGTACTTTGGCCATGATATGCCTCATTGCAGCACCCATTTCGCTGCATTGATGAAGCATGTGAATGAAAGGTTCAGCAGCTTGAAATAACTTTTGAAGTTTTTCTTTGGCTTCTAATTTAAAAAAAAAATTATCATATCATGTTGCTTTTAATTAGACTCGTAATGAAACATATCTTATTTTTTATCTTGACATACCAGAAGCACTATTTTCGTATATCTGTGAATTTTGATCTCGAAAATGACGAAGAAGCCGCAGAAATATTCGTGGCAATATCAATTCGGCTAAGAGAAACAAATCTGCAGGTGGCGTAACTTTGTCTAATTGATTTCGTGGTCCATGTCGGTTGCAAAATCTTAAAAAATAATAATAAAATAAAAATCTACAAATATTTAATGGTTTTAAGATTTTCAAATGGTACCCTGATTCCTTCATTACACTCGAATCGCCGCAATCACAAGCTCCACCAGCCTGACTCCGAAACATGTTGAAATCGTGTCCTTCGTGATTGCCTCTCTGAAAACATTCGGCACAGATTGACATGCATGGAGATACACCGCACGTTCTGCATCTGTAAGCGATGAAATTCGCTGTCCACACGAGTCCACAAGCAGTTGCATTGTCGTATTTACGAACTGAAAACACAAAACACGGAATTAGATACTGATAACTAACATTTTCATCAATTTGCATCGAGAAAGCACAAATCAAATCATTTCAATAACGAAAACCATTCCCATACAATTAAAATTGGTGATTTTTAAAACACCTGTGCGGTTACCTAACAACTCAATATGCGTCATCACATACTGTAGTGAATGACCTCATTCTCAAACTCTCATTTCGCTAATTTGTGCTGGCAATTAATGAATATTACAACTAAGAAAAATAGCCAAAAGAGGCTCTAGAGTAGAGTTACTTTTCAATTTTTTAAAAAACTAATTGAGCACAGGAATGTTAAAAACGACATCTGTGCAATATTGCGCAGATTAGGCAATCAAGAACGATGACAGCAAATTAACGTGCTTGAAATTGTCCAATCAAATAAAATAAAAATAATTAGAATCTTGCAGGATTATGTAAGTGGTTTTGTCGCGTTTCCAGCACATCGGATAGAGATAAAAACATCAGTTGCCAACCTGTTGTAGAAAATTCATCCGGAGTTCGCCCTCCTGACATTAGACACCGACACCATTCAATCGTTTCAAAATCGTCGATTTGCTTGTTGGGCTCGAGCACTACATCGAGGAGTTCGTTTAGTTTCTGCATTCCGCTCGAATGTGGTAATTCCGAGTGCAAGAAAGCTGCTGCAGCTCTCTTGTCCATGTTAGCACAGTTAGCTAGCCCTCGAGCAGCCATTTTTATATACGATTCTTCAATTTT
>JAQFZP010002117.1:0-15117 GCA_034695745.1 Geophilus truncorum | reverse complement strand
TGTCGTTATAACCGGATTTACGCTATATCCGATGTCGTTATATCCGGATTATTTTAGCATTGTTTGAGTAGGGTTTTCGCCGGGGAAAAATAAAAATGTCGTTATAAGCGGAATGTCGTTATAACCAAGGTCGTTATAAGCGGACTCGACTGTAAGTGTACGTAATGAATTCATATCAGTATACTGTATTTAATTTTGATGTTGGTAAATAAGTTAAAAACTTGAATTTTTCTGTTAAAAATTACACTTTAAAAAAATGATTACTATAAAAGATTAATTTCTATCTTTTGAATTTAAATTCCTACTGCTGCAGGACAAAATTTGCACTTCTCATAAGTGTATATGTTTATAATTTCAGAAGATTAAATTTCTTTCAAAGGTTTCTCCATTTCGCTAACATACACGTGGGATAATTCAAAAGATTCTGCGAACGGAAATTTTAAAGTAAGATTTATTACACCTTAAAAATTTATTGTTGTGTTAACCCTTCCATTGCCGGTTCGTTAAAATCTACTTGCATTACCAGCAATATGTAATAATTTATCAATTTTCGCTATCTCGAAGTTAAAGTGCTGTTAGTCAAATTAGGTATAATTTTTGTTACAATAGAGAGAGTGTATTTAACCAATTAGGATCATTGTTTTTTTGCTTGATCCCTGATGTTACCCCTTCAAGAGGAAATATTAGAAGTAGATCATTACATATTGAAACTTTTAATCCTGCATTAACTACAGCAGAAAGCCTAACCAAAACAATTGTAACAATAACAGATTTTGCAAACCCACAAAACCAGTTGGTTACAATAAATATTTGAATTTCAGTTACAGAAATCCTCATTAACCTAGATTTATCTCCCACAGTACACTTCACAAATAGCAAAATAGTCTCGTGGTGAAAGTGAATGATAAATAGTAAATATATAATTGTAATGTCTTACCTTGTACAATGGATGGTAATTGATAAATTTCTTCAAACTTGGCAGCCAAATGTCATTTTAGCTTGTAACATAAGTACACTAAAAAATAAAAAAATTATTTGAATTTGTTCAATAAGTAATGCTAATTGCAATTTCATCAAAATGCATAATATTTCAAATATAGAATGATCCAAATAACATGATTTAATTCAAATGAGAAAAATACTGATACCCGTTCTCTTGTAAATTGATTTCAACAAATGCATGAATTACAGTATAGTCTTGAGAAGTAGTCAAGTAAACTAAAAACAATTCTTCTCTCATTTAAATAAATCTCTTCTTTTGAACGTTCTGTAATTCACGCACAATAAATCCTTTCTTGTTAAGCATCACATGTACGCCCATTAAATTAAATTTATTTTGCATTCGATTCATTTTATAAAAGAAAAAAATAAATAACATGTATGTTGCAACTTCATTAAATTTTCGTTATTAGTTACTAGAATTATCGAATAACTCCTTTAAAACAAAG
Organism: Geophilus truncorum; assembly: GCA_034695745.1. NCBI lineage: Eukaryota > Metazoa > Arthropoda > Chilopoda > Geophilomorpha > Geophilidae > Geophilus > Geophilus truncorum. The sequence goes on along the minus strand of JAQFZP010002117.1, from coordinate 13,669 downwards.
TCAACAAAACCAAAAATCGATATTAAACATTAATAGCTTCCAAAATAACATGCAACGCCCTCCGGCAGAACAAAAACGTAAAATTTTTAGCATATGTTTACAACTTCCTCTAATAATAAAGTACCGGTACTGACAAATTACTCCCTTACCAATAAAACGAGTAAATTTGTGTAGTAATTAGTCTATAAACTATATGTTACAAAGAAACAATATCTTTCTGCAAACAAGGCACGTGAAGACATTTTAAACTGTCTACTGCAAAAATGTATCGAAATCGAATGGTGATTCTGAATTCACGCAAAATAAATCCGTATAAAAAATGCGTTCAAAAGACGAAAAAGAAGAAAGTAAACGGCTTCGTGAAAAGTAAAAACCGTTTTCATCATCAAAATTCTTTGGCAAAACGAATTCGAATTTTCGTGATACTCATTTGCTTTATTGGATGCGTCTGCCAAGTTACGATTCGCTTAACGGCTTACTTCGATGGCGTTGTCGTATTGGAGACGGAGCTAAAGCAACGTACGAATGTTTCGTTGCCATCGACCACTTTTTGCAACTATTGGTACTTTGTAATAGAAATATTGTATAAAAATTATCTAGTTAATGATGTCCATGAATTCTGGGCCACAGTGGGAGATGTTAACCCAGAAGAGTTTAAAGTGAGATCCTCTGTAAGTATCAAATTTAAATTTTTAATTACTTTTTTATCGTATAACTGAAAAATCGATATTGTACAGTGCGCAGAGACTTATACTAATCCCGCGTCGTGTGTGAAACGACCTGATGAGATGACATTTCAAGAATTAACCACCTATTTTGGAAATTGTAAGACGATTACTTTGAGTAAGTAACTTGTCTTCGTTATTTTAATTTAAGAACGCAAAGTATTGCACTTTGTAAATATTTACCACAAAATAATTTTTTATTTTTATCGGATAAAAATATAAATTTAAATTACAGAAGGTAAAATGCCTTTTAAAGGTCAATCAACTATGATAATCTATGAATGGCATAATTCAAAAAATGTTGAAAATGGGAGATTTGGAGTAAGAGAGATTGCATATGCAAAGTGGTTGTCGTTTAAAATATTTCTATCCAATTTTTAGTTTTTCATTCAATATGATACATTTCCTTACGTATACAAAAGCCAATTGCTCATGAAAACTCCGAAATTGAAATACGAGACAGAGTATGATGTGTACTCCAGAGAAGTATATTGTAAAACATTTTAGACTTACTAAATAAAGTAAATCACACTATACATTTTAGCTACACAACTTAAATACTCATGTAAACCCTTGTGTGTCAGAAGAAATTGCTAATGATTGTATTGAGAATTGCGTTAGAGATCAATTGTTGAAAGTGATTACCTGTGGGTAAGTGGCAACGTAACTATACTTTCATGTAAATACCCAAGTTAATAAAAAAACATTTTATAGAGTACCATTTATCAACAGCACGGTGCAGGACTGCAAATCCATTTACGAAATACGAGAGAATTACAAAATGATTTATGCCGTCATGAACAGCCAATCACAATATTACGAATCATGTCAATGTAAACGAAAATGCAACGAAATTCAACATCTTTCGTATACTTCGTCTGAAGAGGAAACTGAGAGTAATGTTACGGTGTTAACACTTATTTTTGGGCAAGACAAAGATGAAATTGTAAGAGAAAAGGAAATTTTTTCCGCGTCGGCTTTGTTTAGCGATATTGGAGGCACCGTAGGTCTATATCTAGGCATAAGCCTAGTCTCAATAATTAATTACGTTGAATATATTATAAACAATGCAACATGGTTTACATTCATGTCAAATAAAAAGTAAAGAAATTCTTTAATCTACCATAAATACATGCGTTTGCTCTGCAATATTATTGTCAATGAGTTAAATGCTCGTAATATTGAATTTAGTTTTTATCACCTTATTATGTAATTCGCATTTACAAGATAAAAAAATTATTTGATTAAATAGAAATTTATACATTACCGTACAACATTCATTTAAAACAACATTACCAGAATCAAGAATCGATATTAAAAATTCAAATTCAAACAACACGCAATGTTTTCTGACAACGCAAAGCCTATAGTCTAAATTTTACAGTGTCATCTACAACTTCCTAGACTCTCTAACAGTTTTATCTCTTATCAATAAACTTATCAATAACTTGTTAAAAACTCAGAAGCCATCTTGCAAGTACGAAGTACGATATACCGAAATCAACTAATGTACAACAATTAACCACACAAAACGAGTAAAACCTACAGTAGAAATGACCATCCGTCACATTTCGAGGAATCAATAGGTTAACTAATCCATCATACACGTTATTTTACAAATTGACATGGCTCGTTATTTAGTCAAGTTGCGTCTGTTGTTGTCTCTACCTAGTTGTCGACGCCTAAATGTAAACAATTTTAATACTAATTCATTTGAATGCTAAACATTTTATGAATTCAGATACAAATAAATAAAAAATTCAAATAACGCCTGAAAATTCGAATTCAAATTCGAATACTGTACCAATACATTTTTTTATTTTTTTTAAATTTATGTATTTAATAGAAAATAATGGATTTTTAATCAATTTTTTAACTTAAAAACTCTTATCTTAATCAATAATCATAGTTCATTCTATTTTTATTTCTAAAACTTTTATTCAATTTGTTGTCGGAGTTTGAGCACTGAAACAGTAATTCGGAAGATTAAAAGTACTAATAAAAATATTAAAAAACAATATTGGTATAAAATATTCAGTATCAAAATATAGTTTGACTTCGTTTAAGATTTTCAATTTGTCAGTCCAACAACTGACAACTGAAAATACAATTCACTCTGAAATGAACTTCTACAAACAAGTAAATAATACCAATTATGTAGCTAAATAACAAACTCACTTTTCCAATTCGTTCAAAATTGCTACTTATTAATTTTCACAATAAGCAATAAAAGAAAATTGGTAACATTAACAATTTATATAGAAATAAAATGAAAACACACATTGGAAAAACTAGATCTCTTGATTGGGATTCATTTCAACTTAAACCGTAATATCAGTAAGTTTGGTACATTTTCTTTCTTATCATTAATCAAGAATCGATGACAAAATTTTACAATTTGCAACAGTAAATCAACGCTATCTAACACAAAAAAAAATTAAAATTATATCAACGACCCAACTCGACTTTTATGTCACATGTGGAAAAAAAATACAATTGAAAATGGCAAAACATCTGATACATATTAGAAACGATAATTCTGCTACATTACAGCGTCAAAACCGATTTCTGATCCTAAACTCACGCAAACTAAATCTACAGAGAAAATACGACAATAAGAAGCAAAAACAGAAGAGAAACGACCACAACTCAAAGAGAATTGTGCGTAGAATCGGTCAGCAAAATTCTTTGGCAAAACGAATTCGAATTTTCGTGGCACTCATTTGCTTTATTGGATGCGTCTGCCAAGTTTCGATTCGCTTAACGGCTTACTTCGATGGCGTTGTCGTATTGGAGACGGAGCTAAAACAACGTACGAATGTTTCGTTGCCATCGATCACTTTTTGCAACTATTGGTACTTTGTAACAGAAATATTGTATAAAGATTATCTAGTTAATGATGTCCATGAATTCTGGGCCACAGTGGGAAATGTTGACCCAAAAGAGTTTAGAGTGAGCACCGATGTAAGTATCTAATTATAATTTTTAATTACTTTTTTATCTTATAACTGAAAAATCGAATATTGTACAGTGCGCAGAGAGTTATACTAATCCCGATTTGTGTGTGAAACGACCTGATGAAATGACATTTCGAGAATTAACCACCTATTTTGGCAATTGTAAGACGATAACTTTGAGTAAGTATCTTGTCTTCGTTATTTTAATTTAAGAGCGCAAAGTAACTGTACTCTGTAAATATTCACCACTAAATAAATTTTTATTTTTTTCGAATAAAAATAAATTTAAATTACAGAAGGTAAAATGCCTTTTAAAGGTCGATCTACTACGATAACTTACGAATGGCATAATTCAAAAAATGGACAAAATGGAAGATTTGGAGTAAGAAAGATTGCATATGCAAAGTAGTTGTCGTTTAAAATATTTATATCCAATTTTTAGTATTTCATTCAATACGATACATTTTCTTACGTATACCAAAGCCAACTGCTCATAAAAGCTCCAATGTTGAAATACACGACAACGTATGATGTGTACTCGAGAGAAGTATATTGTAATTTGTAAACAGTGTTGAATCCAGAACTTTGAAGCAGGGGGGGAAATGGAAAGTCAGGGGGTACATAAAAACAAATTGAGATGTTATAAATAAATACCACCTGGTCTTATGCAGAGCACTTTATTTTATTACATATCCTTAATTTTGTGTGGGGGGAAGGGCATTTCAATAACTCAGGGGGGGTCATGCCCCCCTAATCCCCTCCCTGGATTCAACACTAATTGTAAAACATTTTAGGCTTGCTAAATAAAGTAAATCACACTATACATTTTAGCTACACAACTTAAATACTCATGTAAACCCTTGTGTGTCAGAAGAAATTGCTAATGATTGTATTGAGAATTGCGTTAGAGATCAATTGTTGAAAGTGATTACCTGTGGGTAAGTGGCAACGTAACTATACTTTCATGTAAATACTCAAGTTAACAAAAAACATTTTATATAGAGTACCATTTATCAACAGCACACTGCAGGAGTGCAAATCCATTTCCGAAATACGAGAGAATTACAAAATGATTTATGCCGTCATGAACAGCCAATCACAATATTATGAATCATGTCAATGTAAACGAAAATGCAACGAAATTCAACATATTTCGTACACTTCATCTGAAGCATTTACATGGAGTAATGTTACGATGTTAACACTTAATTTCGGGCAAGACAAAGATGAAATTGTAAAAGAAAAAGAACTGTTATCCGCATCGGCTCTTTTTAGCGATATTGGAGGGACCATAGGTCTATATCTCGGCATAAGCCTAGTCTCAATAATTAATTACGTTGAATATATTATAAACAATGCAGCAATGTTTACATTCGTGTCAAATAAAAACTAAATAAATTCTTTAATCTACCATAAATATATGCCTTTACTCTACAATATTATTGTCAATAAGTTGAATGTTTGTAATATTGAATTTAGTTTTTATCACCTTATTATGTAATTCGCATTTACAAGATAAATAAATTATTTGACTAAATTAAAATTTAACATCAAGAATCGATATTAAAAATTCACATTCAAACAACAAGTAACGTTTTATGACAACGTATTACCTATAACTTTTACAGTGTGATCTACAACTTCCTCTACTTTCTACAGTAACTTAGTTTTATCTCTTATCAATAAAGCGCTAAACTTAGAAACTCAGAAACCATCTTGCAACGATGCACCGAAATCAACGAACGTACGTAATTAATCGTAAACAATTAACCACACGAAACGAGATAAAACCTAGAAATGACCCTCAGTCGAGTAATCCAATCACATTTCTAGGGATCAATAGATTAACTAATCCATCATACACGTTAGTTTACAAATTGATATGGCTCGTTATTTTGTCAAGTTGCGTCTGTTGTTGCCTCTACCAAGTTGCCGACCGCGTAAATGTATACTTAGAAGGCTTAATTATACATGAAGTGGACATCAGACAACGAGTCAATGTTTCTTTCCCGTCCGTCACTTTGTGCCACAGTACTCTAATTGCAAAAATAATGAATGAATATGATGATGATGAAGAAGATGCAAATGAAGAAGAAATCAACAAAGCTGATAAATTTAATTTCACCCACCACTTATGGTCAACTATCGGTAAAGTGGATCCCATCGACTTTGAAGTCACTTCATCTGTACGTCAGAAAATACGTCAAATCGTAACAATATTAAAACTTCTTATTTGCTTAGGACTCGGACAGATGGACTGGTCAAACAGTGGTCACCTTATTTGGAAATTGCTACATGTTTACAATGCGTAAGTGTTGAAATAAAGAAAAAAATTATTACCGTACCATAATAGTAATATAACATCTTGAGTTTCGCAACGCAAAACTCCCTATACGATAATATCAAAATTGACAATTCTTTTACAGTAGAAACAGTTCCTTATCAAGGCGAATATACAACAGTAACTTACAATTGGAACGCAGACAGCGTCAGCTATTTTGACGTATTTAACACATACCAAGTACTGTAAATCAGCATTACCAAGTAAATATTCTAATATTAGCGAAACATTTTTGCAACTCTTACATTAGTACATGCTTCATTACGATACGTTTCCGCATACGTATGAAGGTGCAATATATTTTAAACTTGCAGCTGTAAGTCATCATGTATACGTCGACGTGCATTTAAGACAAGTAATATTTTCACAGTTTTTTATACTGTAGTTAAATTAAACATTAATTTTCAGATAAGAAATTTAAACTCTCGTCGACATCCGTGCATGACTGCAGAGGATGTCAATATTTGTGTTCATAACTGTGTCGATAAAGAGGTTGTAAAGCTACTGACTTGTGGGTAAGAATCGTACTAAATAATATTTTTTGAATTGAATTGACTAATTTGTCCTTTTAGTTTGCCATTCGTCAATAACTCGATGAAACAGTGCGAAACACGTGAAGAAATTCGTCAAAATTATGAGAAAATAATCCCCGTCGTAGTGCATCAGGTTGCGCTTTACGAGAAGTGTCAGTGCAAAAGAAAGTGCAACGAGTTTCAATTCATTGTTGAAAAAAATTATGAAATTTCCCAGTTTTTTGGAACGAGCTTAACATTTATTCACGCCGACGCAAAAGACGAAACTTTAACGGAAATTGAACTTTTCACGGCGTCTGCACTGTATTGTGATATTGGTGGTACTGTTGGTCTTTATCTTGGCATAAGCCTATTTACGGTTGTTGAATTATTTGAATCTGTGTTGAAAAAAACTTGGTTGCGTAGATTCATGTTCAATAAGTAAAGTAGAATAGTATTTGTCAAATAAACCAACCGTACCGTACTTTGTAATTACAAATTTAAATGCAATAAAAGAATTTCAGCTTTTTGTGTTCGAAGGTTTGCAGTTTTATTCCAAACTACGTCATCAAGATCAATATTAAAATTTTATAGTTTCAAACATTACGCAACGCTGTCATCCATAACTGAAACCATAAATTTTACAACTTTATGTACCGTACAACTTCCTAGACTTGCTACAGTTTAATCTCTTATCAATAAAACTCGTGTATAACTTTAAAAACTCAGACAGAATGAATCTTGCAATGCATCGAGATCAACGTTTGTACGTAATTCACCGTAATAATTTCACTAAAAAACAGATAAAAAAAGCTAAAAATACTCAGGATCTACATAACTCAAATACGTTTTTAGGTGTCAACAGATTGATTGATTCCTCACATTCTCCACTTTACAAATTAATTTGGCTCGTTATTTTGTCAAGTTGCGTCTGTTGCTGCCTCTACCAAGTTCTCGATCGTGTAAATGTATACTTAGAGGGTTTGATTATATTGGAAGTGGATATCAGACAACGACTGAATGTTTCTCTCCCTTCGATCACAATTTGCAATAATGAACTTAAGTTAAGAATAGATGCAGCAACAGAAGCAGATTCTTATTATTGGTACAACGCACGAAATGAGAATTTCAGTTACACGCACGACATGTGGTCAAACATTGGTAAAGTCAATCCCAGTCACTTTATAGTGACTGCATCAGTAAGTTGAACAAACAAACAGAAAAATTATAGATTTATACCGATATTTCATTATTATAATAAATACTTAGGGTTCGAGTCTTTGGACTGGTCAAACAGTAACCACTTTATTTGGAGATTGTTACATGTTTACAATGTGTACGAAATACTTACAGTATGTGAAAAGTTTTTTTTTAAACATCTAATTTGTTTTTTTATATTTAGTGGAACCAATCGCTTATCAAGGCGAAGATACTCGTGTAAGTTACAGATGGAACATCAGTGCCATAGGCGTGAGTAACATTTTCAATGTAAGATGATTTTCTTCTCTTTTTCTTATTAATGACAAATATTGTACTTATAAACTTTAGTACTTGCTTCACTACGATACTATTCCCCACACGTACGATGGTGCAATATATCATAAAAGAGCAGCTATAAATTATCACGCAAATGTCTACGTGCACTCAAGAGAAGTAATGTTTTAATTATAGTTTCACAATTTGATTTATACAGTACACTCAGTATTAATTATTATTAACGTAGAATTAACTCTTGAATTAACTCTTAATTAATTCTTAATTATATCTGTTTATTCGAACCTGTAGATAAGGAATTTAAACACGCGTAAACAGCCATGCATGAAACAGGAAAACGCTACTACTTGCATTAATAATTGTGTGAATCAAGAAGTTATAAAGAAATTGACTTGTGGGTGAGTTGTAAATAAATTTTGTGTAAATTTTATTTGAAATTTTAATGATGAATTTGAATTTTTAGTTTGCCATTCGTCAATAGTTCAATGAAGCAGTGCAAAACCCTTTATGAAATTAAGCAGAGTTATGATAAAATAGTCCCCATCATAAAGCATCAGACTCAGTTTTATGAAAAATGTCAGTGCAAAAGAAAGTGCAATGAATTTCAATTCACTATTCAAAAAAGTTACGAAATTGCTCAAATTTTCCGCGAAGATCCTTTTGCTGCTACGAGCATTGAATTTATGCACTGCGATGCACTAAACGAAATTGTAATGGAAAAAGAGATTTTCACGGCATCGGCACTGTATTGTGAAATTGGTGGAACTGTCGGTCTTTATCTCGGCATAAGTTTGTTTACAGTTGTTGAATTAATTGAATCTGTGATGCAAAAAACATGGTTGCGCAAGTTTATGTTCAACAAATAATTTTGGTTATAACTTATAAGAGACCACTTGTTACATTTTTTTATTATTATTATTATTATTCAAATTATTGTACCATTGAAATTCCAATTTCACTTTTAGCAAATAAAATATTTCTCACGTTCGCAAATTCGATTACCGCATACTCAATTTGTACAGAGTGATTACAAAAGAAATGCACAATTTTAACATTGTATTACATCAAAACTAGTGTAGAAATTGCCATTTACATGGGTTTGTAGAGAAACTCAAAAAGTATTTTTGCTCTTATTCAAGGATATTAACGTCAGCTATATGAATCGCAACTTTTTACATGGAAGTATATAAAGTTTTATAGATTTCGCATTTGTAAAAACATGTACATTCGCAAAAATATGGTACTTGTAAAAAAACTTTTTGAGTTTCTCTATATCTACAGTAATTTTGATGTAATACAGGGAAACTGTTTATTTCTTTTGTAATCACCCATTATTTTGATTTAAAACGACATCACTACAATCAATCATGAATTAAAAATTCATAGCGTCCCACATTATCCGAGGATATCAGCCACAAGGATCTACTGCTTATATTACAGATAAATTATTTATTAAATTATTAAATTATTTATCAATAAAACCTCATTACCTTAGAAACTCACTCACAATGACAATGCATAGAAATCAACGGGTCCACGAAATATCAGTTTTAAGCCGAAATATGAAGCTTCGAGAACCTTCAAGAACAATTCTTGGCATCAACAGATTGGCTAATCCTTCATACACCACACATTACAAATTAACGTGGTTTCTAATTTCCTTATGCTGTGTCTGCGGTTGCCTCTATCAAATAACCGATCGCATAAAAGTATACATGGAGGGTTTAATTATACTGGAAGTAGACATCAAACAAAGAGTCAATGTTGAATTCCCTTCTCTCACAATTTGCAATAATTATTTGATGAAAAAAATAATGAAGGTTAAGCATCCAGATAATGACGAAGACTTCACTTCAACATATGATTTGTGGAATTCTACTGGTAAAGTAGATCCCGAACTTTTTCGAGTAAATTTATCGGTAAGTCGAAACAAAATAAAATGATGAGTGTTATGGTCACTGTAAATCTAAACAGGTAAAGGTTTTTATAGTTATTTAAGCAGTCTAAAAATAATGTCAGCTTTGACTTCATAAGTCTAATATTTAGTCTCACATCTGGCTCGAAGCCGATTTTAATCACTTGGATTTACAGTTCATTCTTGTTTCTTAATTTTTAGGGTTCAAGTAACTGGACTGGACAAACTGTGGTCACTCAATTTGGCGATTGTTACATGTTTACAATTTGTATGCGAAATAAAAAATTACAAAATTTGCAAAATCTGATATGAAAATACTATTTGTATTTGTTTATAGTAAACACTGTTCTTTATGAAGGTGAAGCAACATGGGTCATGTATGAATGGAATATAAAAACCACTGGTATATTCTACCTACTTGCTACTTATTTTGTAAGTCTCTATAACATACAGTATAATTGGACTTTTTTCTTATACTAATAATTTTTATGTTTATACTGTAGTACATGCTTCATTATGACACATTTCTTCATACGTATGACAGTGCATTGTATTTAAAAACAGCAGCTATAAACTATCATGTGGTTCTTTACGCACATTCAAGACAAGTAATGTTCTTCAATGTTCTTACATACAATAGAGAGTTAGAGAAAATTTGAGACCAAGTTACAAACTTGCAAACATACGAACCAAAAATTTGCTCATTTGTAAGTAGGTAACTTGATACATGATACTTGTGTAAAACAGCTTGCAGACAAAATTAACAAACTTTCAAACTTCAAACATAATAAGTCAGAACCACTGCTGAATAAGATATTTAAAAAGATAAATATTATTACAGTATAGATATAAATTTTAAGTGATGAAGAGACTCTTCATCAATTTTAAAATTTAGGTAATTAACCTTCTTCAGAAAAGTGTTATTACCTAAATTTTACGATAGGTTTGCCACAAATTTGACAAAAAATGACCCGATTTTAACCTAAACTAAAAGAGAGAAACACTCGTTGCGACAGAAAATGGCAGTTCAACAAATCAAAACAGTCGAAGATGTTGTGAAATGCGCATGTGCAGTAAAAGTTAGTACCGGTATACAAAGTTTTTCTAACCAACTTATGGCTGTTAATTTGTAAGTTGGTGTCCGATTATTTTACCAACTTTTCTGAAAGCAACCAAGTTTTAAAAAGTTGGTATGTTTGTAACTTGGTACAGTTAAATAAAAGGTTTTCGCTAACTCTCTAATATAATGTATATTTAACACTAAGTTGTTTATTTCACTTCTAGATAAAGAATTTAAATACTCGTCGACAACCCTGTATGACTGGAAAAGAAGCCAATACTTGCATTAATAACTGTGTTAATAAAGAAATCTTGAAAGTGTTGACTTGTGGGTAAGTTCTAGTAAAGTTTAACTGACTTTTACTGTTTTAGTGATAAATAAATGCTTTTACTTGTAGTTTACCATTTGTCAACAGTTCGATGAAACAGTGCGAAACCCTTTACGAAATTAAGCAGAACTACGACAGAATAATTCCAATCATCCAACATCAGGTTGAGCTTTACGAAAAATGTCAATGCAAACGACAATGCGACAACTTTCAATTCACACTTCAAAAGAATTACGAAACTGCGCAACTCGTGTACCAAAACACTTTTGCTAGTACAAGCATAAAATTTATTCATGCTGATGCTATACATGAAATTATAACGGAGAAAGAGATTTTGACTGCAACAGCACTTTATTGTGAAATTGGAGGCACTGTGGGTCTTTACCTCGGTATAAGTCTGTTTACAATTGTTGATTTAATTGAATCAGTGATGAAAAAAACATGGCTGCGCAGGTTTATGTTCAATAAGTAAATTGCCAATGCGCACAAAGTACGTTTAATTGACATACTTTTTATGTAAAAATCGAACATCCTGACATTGAAACAGCATCGGATTTTCCCACTTTTTTACTTGAAAAAAAAGTGAAAACCGACATTGTATTATAATGTTGTCTAGACATTAATTTTATGTTATTCCACTTTTTCTTAGTAATTACAAAGCTAATTTTTAATATTTTTTTAAACAAAAATATCCCCCTTAACATAAGTCGCACAAGACTACAACATTTTAAAGTCTTCATTAATGTCTAAAAAGTGATGTCCCACTTTGAGATTAAAAAAGATGTCAGAAAGACGTTGATCACTAAAAGCACATTATTCTAGTTTTTTTCACTTATTTTTCTTATTAATGTATAACGTTATTAAAACATTATTACACACATTAATTTAAAGTTCACATTCCGATCAATTTGTCGATAGTTATTTCCATCACACACCAAATGTAACTATGCAACGTAACATCATAACTCATTTACGACATTCTTTATGTATAACTTTCCCTTAATACAATTAATTACCATTTTTATCACCCGTTGACACTTCCCTTATTTATTATTTCATCGATAACCACTCACCTTCATTGCCAGAATGGTGCTTCAGAAGAAACGGATCCATGTCACTTATCCCCGCCATCCTGTAAAAAAACAATTGAAGGAAGTCAGAAAAGACAAACAACTCACACCAAATGATTTCTTAGGACTAAATAGACTTTATGATCAGTCACATAGTTCAATTTACAGATTTGTCTGGCTGTTAATTATTCTTAGTTGCATCGGTTGTTGTTTGACACAAATTGGTCTGAGGGTTGAGAATTATTTACAAGATCCAATTACTCTTGAAGTTGAGTTAAAGCCACAAACAACTTTTAACTTTCCTTCTGTTACAATATGCAGCACGAATGTGTTGGATTTGGTTGCTTTTGCGTCAACAATTGAAGGTATTGATTTACATCAATACACTAATTTCAGTAACACATATCAATTGTGGGCTGATGTTAGTGGATTAAAATCTGATGATATGACACTCGTGTTAATGGTGAGTTAATAAAATTTCGTGTAATTAAATATTATAAATTTTTTTTATTTTAGTGCTCGACTGAAAGTTGCTATGGACCGATTTCTGAATTGATGAATGTTAAAATGTTTCCTACGATCTACGGAAATTGCATCATTCTTACCTTAAGTAACTATAATTCATAACTTTAACGTTGTTAAATTTTTTAATTTTGTTCATGGTACCCTTATCGTGACACGCCATTTGCAACGCGTGTCATCAGCGCCACATTATGAACATGACGTCATCCTAGAAAATGAATGGCAGCTCTTATACAAACAAAAATAATAAAAAATCGTTTATATACGATCTAATAAAAAGTAACTTTGATGCTATCTAGTAAATTAATAATTTTAATTTTAATTTTAGAAAATGCAGTCAAATATAAAGGTCCGTACACTTATATAACCATCCAATGGAACACCATAAATGCGTCTAAACCAAATATATCAATTGACTTCAATGTGAGTTTACCTTTTTGAGTGCAAACATTACAAATTAAAATCTTATTTCTATTGATCTTGATTTTTCTAGTTTTTTCTTCATAACGATACATTAACACATACTCACGATGGGATTTTGTACTCAGAAAAAGCTCGATATGGATTTCAGTCTTCATTTCGTATTTACACAAAAGAGGTTTGTTTACATAAAATAACTAAGAAATACGTCCTCTAGTAACAAGTTTCATAAACCAAATAAATGTCACTGTCATTACAGCTGCGAAATTTGAATTCTCGTCACGATCCTTGCTTATCCACAGAAAAAGCCGTTTCCTGTCTTAAC
>JAQFZP010002116.1:0-15117 GCA_034695745.1 Geophilus truncorum | reverse complement strand
GTTGGGAATTTGAATTAGACGCGAGATTTAGATGATAATGTTTTTTATAATATTTTTGTTGTAAAGAAACAAAAGAAAAAAACTGAAAGTTGAACTCGGATGAGATTCTGCTATCTTAAAATAGAAATAAAAAGATGATTTTTGAAATAAAAGAAGTCAACAGTAGTTTCAGCACAGAAGATGCTTGTGCTGATTGTGAGATTTGATGCAACATCTTCAAGATTAGTGCAAATAAATAATTAAGATAAATTAAAAATGCCGAAGAGGAAAATCGAGGTTAGTAAACAATTAAAATGTCAATTACAGAAATATATTTTCTTTTCAGACGCTAGTTTGAAGAAAGGGTACACATCTTAGTTATATAAATTATATTTTTTGGATTTACTCCAAAAGATGGTTTGGATGAAATTATAAACAGCTAAGAAAAGAAGAATTTTCAAAGACTTTATTTTAATTTTTGTTTTTGTTTCAGGATGGAAATCAAATAGTAGGCAGATCGCGTGTAAGTAATGGCAAAACTGGAACTTTTTCTTTTATTAGATCAGTATAGCCGAACCCGAGATTAGAAATAAATGATGTCAAATCACGAAACTTGTAATTAGAATTGGTATTTGGAAATTAAGAAGCGCAAGATTAGGATGCATGACGTAAGTAACAAATGTACACGCGTTTTAATGCGCAATTATTTTGACAACAGAGAAAAAAAGGGTAAGCATTTTTTTTTGTTTAATTTTGATTTTTAATAGCAAGTTTATTACTCGCAAATTATACGTAACATTTCCAACATTAGTGTAAGTATATTTAGATGAATTAAAAATGCCAAAGAGAAAAGTCGAGGTAAGTAAAAAATTTAAGTGTCAATTACTGAAATCAATTTTCTTTTCAGATACTTGTTTAGAAGAAAACGCCCACATCTTACAAATTAGTTGGACGTTTTATGCTACCAGTTGTAAAGAAGATAATGATTTCAAAGACTTAATTTCTGTTTTTGTTTCTTGGTCGAAATCAAAGATTAGGCCGATCATATGCAAGTAACTGCAAAACTATTTCTTTTTATTTTGTTTTTTCTTATCTTAGATCAGTATAGTCGAACCCAAGAAATAAGTGATTTCAAATCACTAGACTGCTAATTTGAATTGCTATTTGAAATGTGGAATTATTTTGACAACCGAGACATCACGACTGGCAGCATAAAAACAATTTTTTTAAAAATTAAGGGTAAGCATTTTTTTCTTTCGTTTCTTGTTAAGTGTCATTTTTTCACGATTATAGCGATTGAAAGATCTGAAGGAACACGAGAGACCGACAAGATGGTAAGATACACTTTTTAAAATTTAACCGTTGTTTGTCAGAATAGAGGGGGGGGGGAGGGGTAATAGGTGCAAAATCGTTGCCTGGACCGTGTTAGGTTTAGATTTTATTCGAAGTGGTCGGTCACTCGTTAAGGGTGGGAGGGGAAAGTGGAAGGAAGGGGTCAGGGGAGAATATCAGATATGTCAGTTAAATTTCGGGAAAATAGCCATAGTAAAGGGACGGGTGTGGGAATCCGGTAGAACGTAGTAAAGAGTAGGTGCGCAGTCGAGTCTCAATTATTTTTAGTTTTTAGTTAGGGTCGACTCGACTCGACTCGGGTTGTTAGCCGGGATGGATTTTAGATTAGATGCGAGAATTAGTTTATCCGTTTTTTAATAAAGTTCAAAAAGTGAGAATATTTGTAGTAAAATTTTAATTTTTTTATTTCCATGTTTTACTTTTGTTAAAGTTACCGGAAGTGGGCCATAGATCACCGCTGGAACCTCGGTTGTAAATTGTTATTGTTGGTGTTTCTTTTTTTTTTAGAAACGCGAATTTTAAGCGATACGGGAACAGTTTTTTTTTTATTTGCCAGAAGAGACATGAAAATCTGTAAGTTATATTAAAATTAATGTAAATTACATTACGTTGTTTTATACAGAATTGATTTTATTTGTTAGTGTTCATTAGAAAAGGATTCATTTCATTTTTTTATGGCTGTCGTACCCATTCGAAAAATAACGGAAGATCGTACCTACGACTCGAAAGTAAAATAAACCGGTAATTGACGTTTTATCACTTAATATTTGGATTTGATCCGTCACACGTTTAGGAGTACCTAACGTAACCTGGGCATGGTGGGTGAGATATCGCAGTTAGCGTCATTTAAAGTGGGGGAAAATAGCGATAGAAAAGAGTCGGGGAAACTGGGATTAGATAGAATTTAGTCGATGTCAGGTGCGAGATCGGGTTCCCAGCAGTTTTTTTTATTTTTTTTTATTTTTATTATTTATTTATTTTATTATTAGCTTTAGCCTCGGGGTCGATTCTACGTGGGTCGTTAGTTGGAAAAGGATTTAGATGTAGAGATAAGATTAGATTATCAAGATATTATTGGCCGTAATTTTTTATTTTTTTGAGATACCGGTATTCTGTTTTAAAATGTTGTAATTTTATTTTTATGTTTTTACTTTTGCCGGATATGGAATGGTGACGCTGCTTCGAAGTTGACTGGTATCTTCGTCGATTAGGGAAACGAATTTACAACGGCGAGGGTTTTTAGTTCCATTACGAGGCGATTGTGAATAGCTGAAGCATTTTTATTTTGTTGTACGGTATTTTTATTATCACTAACGCGCTTCTGACAAAACAAATTGGCGTTCGAGTGGCAGTCTCGAAAAACAGTTTTCGTTATAAGTTGTTTTTAAAAGATAATGCAATTATTAAAATAAAAATGTTTTGTACAATTTTTTTCTTAACTGATTTACATCGATAATCTTTTATTTTTATTTATTTATTTATTTATTTATTTATTTATTTTTTTTGCATGATTTAATATTAAAATTTAAGTTTGAAGTCTTAATTTTGCGTTAAAATTTTAATTGGTAAAATTGTCAGCAAATGTTATTAAATTGCCGATGCATTTTTGGGAATTTGATCATTTAATGTCGGTGCTGCCATCTGTAGGGTATTTGAGAAATAATAAACACGTGACCAGTGGAAGTAAAAAAAATCGACTGACAGACGGAGTCATGGCCTCGTTGAGTCACATGCCAAAGATACTGATAGCTATAAACACGTGAGTTTTACTGGAGAATAAAAATTCCTCTAATTTTAAAAGTTAAATTGTATTAGATGCAAGGCCAAAGGTATTGGTGCAGCGAAACGAGGGTTAATAATCAACGCCAATCAGCGTAAATTTGGAGGTAAATTTGCTTACTAATCCTCGACTCGACGGCCTTGACTAAACTTATATAATATTTTATTGTTGTTGTTTTAGCCATCGAACGAAAGAAATGGAGTTGATGACGATCAAGGCGATTTCGCTGGCCGCGGTGTTGGCAATTTCGTTAGTAACGGGATTACTGCCGCTCAAATTCGCAGCGGCAGCCAAGAAAACGTTGAACGTCGATCGCAGACGCCTGTACAAACGACTAATCAGCTTTCTCAGCTGTTTCGGAGGTGGTGTGTTTCTGGGCGCCAGCCTTCTGGATCTTTTACCCGACGTGCGCAGTTCGTTTGATACCGTCAAACAAAAGCTCGACTTTACCACCGAATTCCCGCTCGTGGAATTCGTCGTTTCCATCGGATTTTTTATAGTGTTTATAGTGGAACAAGTGGTTTTGGCCTACAAAGAAAACGTGGCCATCATCCACGAGATTAAACCGGAGCACGAACACTTGATTCAAGGTCAACATCACCAACACGACTCTGGGCCGTCGAGTTACGCGTACAATTCGATCGACGAAGGATCTTTCGCTGCGCCAGTGTCGACCAGTGTCAACGGCGATGGTCACGGTCACGGTCACGGTCACGATCATTCGATGGTATTTTCCGTCCACGAAGATCCCAGTTCGCATTCGACTTTGCGAAGCATGCTTCTACTGTCCGCATTGTCGTTACATTCCATTTTCGAAGGACTTGCCATCGGCCTACAATCGGCCGTGAGAAACCTAGTTCAACTTTTGCTGGCTGTTGTCATCCACAAAGGTATCATCGCGTTCAGTTTGGGCGTTAATTTAACGCAGAGCCGACTGAAATTAAAATTCAAGATTTTATTCGTCGTCGGTTTCGCGTTGGCATCGCCCATTGGCATCGGCATCGGCATGGGAATGAATTCTTATTCGCATTCCACTTTGCTGATGAACGCAATTTTACAAGGGTTCGCTTGCGGTACATTTTTGTACGTGACTTTTTTCGAAGTTATTCCGCACGAACTCAATCACAAGCAAGATCGACTTTTAAAACTTTTGTTTATTTTAGTAGGATTTGCCACAGTGTGTGGTGCCATTTACCTAGACATATCGCAAAACCTGCCGTAGTGTCAATGAAAATTAATTATACTGATACTCATTGTACCTTAATATATCTCTTAAGCAATAATGATGTGATACTGATTTATATTTTTTAGTTTTCCTATTTATTTTTATTGAAGAAAATAAATAAATAAATAAATAAAAAAAATATTTATGAATTATTTATTTCATTCTTAATTGTCACAACTCGTTCAAATTAGTCAAGATTTTATTAATAATTGTTAATGCTTTTAAAACCGTATTTAAAACTATTTTGCCAGTCGCCACTCTTGTGACGTCATCTCACTGTCATAAACGGAGAAAATTTGGTGCTGAATTTTGGAATGGCAATCCAATCGTGCGTTGAAAGCAGGCGAAGGCGTCGATCGCGAGCACTTTTAAAGGGCTTCATAACAAACTTAATTTATTTGCACAGTAAGAAACCTACTAATGAATGATTTTGCAACGTGGAAGTTATAATGATTTCGTATGTTTCAGATGAAAGGCAGAAATAATTTCTCAGCTTCAAAAAATTGCCAAAGAAATTTATTTCTGTATCGTATTATGGCTGACGTACGTCTACCACGATAAGTAAGTACAGTATTGGGAAATTGCATATTGCATCGAATGGCATAATATGGTACCGGTACGGTATCGCAAAAATGAGCTGGAAAAGTGATAGAATATTTTTTAGATTTCATTACAAATATGTAACAGCAGTAATACCGTACTGTAGCTGTAGTGAATTTATCTATCCTTTAGTTACGGTACATTTTGATAGCAGAGGAGACGAACAGGAACAGCAAAGAGAAATCAGTCATGGTCAAATCACCATGGAATCGAGCACCATTGCATTCTGGTTACCAGAACAGAACAGACCAGACGACAGACAGGACAGGAGTCACTTGGTGATGTCATTTCCGGTTCACGAAATGAGTTCTGCGAAATGAGTCGCCGATCCGATCGAGCTAAAAGTGGATTATTATTGAATTCATTCTCGTGTAGTTTCGATTTGAATGTGATGCGAGAATGGGATTCGACGATCGAGTGCCTTTGAATCGGGTGAAAAAAGAAGTGTTGTCCAATGTATGTTCGGCCATCGACAAGTTTGGCTGGGAAAAATTTCAACAACACGTTCCGCCCAGTTGGTAAACATATAATGGATAATGCCTTATTTATTTGCCGTTTGAATTTATTTTATTTACGTTACTACGTATTTTCAGGATGCAACAACTAGAACTAGGCAATCTGAATCGTGACAGTTTTGGACAACTGACAGTGCCGGTGAACGAGTTGTTGGATCTATTTCTCGATTTACGATTAAAAGAAGCCATGACTTGTTTGGTGTCGTTCAGTAAGTGACAGTCGTTCAGTGTCAGTGTCAGTGTCAGTGTCACAGGTGTCACTAGATCAAAATTAACAACTTTTTACCTACCGTACCGTACTTTAGTTCCAGCGTACCTGAGCGAGGAGATGCCCGATTCTTTGAGAATTCAGTGCGGACAGACGTTAAAAATTGAATGTAAAGCTGACGGATTACCAGCGCCGAAATTTATGTGGTGTCGGCGTTTAACTGACGAGAAAAAAATGAGTTGGATCAAAAACCAAACCAGTTCGATATTAACCATCGAGAATTTTACGTAAAACCTTTAGATTTTCAGAAATGAGAGAAATGAGAAAAAACAAAAAACAAAAAACTGAGAGAGAGAGAAATGTATTTTCAGGAAGAAACACGTCGGAACCTACGGTTGCAGAGCCTACAATTTAAGTCCAGAGGGAAAGAAATTTACTGTCGAGGGTAGGGTCGCCGTTCTACAACTTGCGGACGAATCGGATGGTACTGGTACTGGTACTTGTCTTTTTTGATTTCCCTTTTCCATTTGTCTAATTGTCAGTTTTGTCGATCGATTTCAGACGAAGAAAATTCGGTTCCAATTGCACCGAATATAATTCTGCATCCAGTCGGAAATTCCAAGTTGAACGAAGGTTCCAGTATCGTTCTAGAAGTGATAGCGGAAGGGCAAGAACCACTCTGTTACGAATGGTACAAAAATGGAATTCCGATAGAAGGTTGATTATATAATACTGAACGTTGAATTTGACGTGACGCCAAATAAATTGCATGTTTTGTTTTTTTCAGGCTCAAACGAAAACAAATTGATTTTGTCTCATTTGAAGCCAGAATCGGACGTTCGGTCGTGGGATTATCAGTGCCAAATATCGAATTCAGTGGCGAAAGTGATGTCCAAGATGGCCCACGTTCAACTAAAGACTCGCTCGATCGTTTATCTGGGTGCGGTACAGATATGACTGAAAAATAACCGATGGAGTGGTGTAATTTTTCGTTGAATATTTACAGCCGAAGACAAAGTGGCGCTTCTGATCGGCAACTCGAACTACTTGAACCTTCATCCACTGGCTTCGACCCTAGAGGACGTGACGACTTTGGCGTCTCGTCTAAAAACAGAACATTATAAAGTGATCGCTTTATGTGACTTGGATCTGGTCGGAATGAAGAATGCGGTCCAACACTTTTGTTCGCTCCTCGGCCAAGGTGTTTACGGTTTTTTTTATTACGCGGGACACGGATTCGAACACAACAACCAACGCTACATGCAGCCCATCAATTCTCTGAATAACGACAGCGTCGACGATTCTTTGTGTGCCGAATACGTTTGGGCGGAGATGGAAAAAAAGAAACCCAGGCTCGCGGCGCTCGTGTTCGACATGTGCCGAGTCGAACGAGAAGGGTATACACTATACTGTAGACTGTAGTGTATATATAGTTTAGGTTAGGTTAAGTTAGGTAAAGACTAAAGAGCAATTTTTTTAATGTCGTTTTAGAACGCCGAAAAGCGTAATCGGTCACCAGGACATCGTTTACAAACCCGATCCTCATCCAAACTTCATTATTGCTTTTGCAACGTAACGTGTTTAAAAAATTGATTTATATTTTTATGTACCGCTACGGTACGGTAATTATTTTTAGACTTTTTCAAAAACGGGCCTACGGTATTCAAGGCGTTAAAAACGGTGTTTTCGTAACTTACTTGAAAAAATACATGAATCAAAAAATACCCATCGAAACTGTGCTGGAGAAAGTGAAAGCGGGTAAAACGATCGAATCGACAGACAGAGAACACTTATAAATGTTCTAATGTTTATTAATTATTATAATTTGGTTGTTTTATTAGACGTTAATGCCGATCCGATGGCCGGCAGAAATCAACATCCCTCTTGCCACTCGGGATTGGCCGAACCTCTCAGTCTTGCGGATCCTATCGTAGTAGAGGACGAAAAAGCCGCCGAAGAGAGAAATCGACTGTTTCGCCAAATGACCGGTACGGTAGCAGTAAACTTAAGTCGCAAGGACAAAATGCATTGAAATAACTGGTCGTTGATTATTGTATTTTTATTTTATTTTCATCTCAATTTCGCCCAGTAAGCCCGAATACGTTTTTCGGACCTTGTCCGGAGCTGTCGGTAGTAACACTTTCGATGAAGGTGACTCCGTTCAGAGGATGCATTCTCAACGGTTTGGACATGGTAGTGAGACTCGTTTGTCCCTATCCGGATTTCGAATTCGTTCCTACCATACAAGTGGAGAATAAAGTAACCTTTAGTTGGATAATTTTTATTGTACCGTATATTGTATAACTGAAGTGATTTTTTTTGTTTTAAAAATTAGATCGCTAATGAACCCATAACCAACTTGGATGTCGGTGAAAAGGAAATTGCAGTTGGCGTATCAGTTTTCAATTTGCAGAAATTAAAAGTACCGTACCGCGATTTCGATTTGCATTGCAAAGTTGAGGCTAAAGATTTATTTTTTTTTATTAATAGGAAGATGTGTGGGTTAAAATTAGCGTGTGCGATAAAGAAAAGAATGTGTGTAGAGAAATCGATTTAAATTTGGGCAAACCGTTCATAATGGGTGTCGACCTGTCGAGGAGAGACGAAAGGTCAAAACCCGCCGAGGAGTGCGAAAGTATTAACTGAAGAATTAATTATCACTTGTTAGTTATTTTTACGTCTATAAAGACTTGTTTTATTCAAAACTGCTCAAGTCTGATTTATTCTTGTTTATAATTGTCTATACAATTCTCTCCCTCAGCATCTTGTTTGCGCAGATTGTCGGTAGATGGCGCGTAACTGTCAGTCGCTGTTTGACTTTTTTTTTTTTTTTATTATTACTCATTTGCTATGACGTAGATGGAGTAAACCGCGAGGAGAAGCCGAACGGTTGACCGACTCTCGTTTATTACGTCGATTAAGGCGATCGGCCGAGGCCATCTCGGTGAAAAATGCAAATGATAATCGTATGCGTATGCGTATGCGTATACTTGTTGATAACCGCGGTGTGTGGCGCGCTGCATTTTGGAGCCACACGACTGTCAAGCGACTGCGAACACGAAATCAATTTTTTAGCGACCAAATACGACAAGGTAAAGACGTGATATAGTGACAGCAGGTGTTTGATTGTAATTTTATTTACAGTTACCGTACGTCTATCATATTTGATTTATTTTGCAGTTGTTCGCCAAATCGGTGCCGCAAATCGTCCAAGACTCATTTTGGCCCGTCAATCCGATTCGATTGGGACAAGTGAGCGGAGTGGCGGTCAACTTGCAGGATCAACTCGTGGCTTTTCATCGCGGGGAGAATTCGTGGGATTACAAGTACATCGATCGATCGATGATATTTTTGTTTCTAATGATGTATTTACTATTTCTAGTTCCTTCGACGAGAACAATAATTATCTGAAGAAATCAGATGGACCGATTGCGGTGGACACGCTGGTCACTCTGGACTCGAACGCGGGTCGAGTTTTGAGCTCGAGAGGAAAGAATAAATTCTACTTGCCGCACGGATTGACCGCCGATCACGAGGGAAACTTGTGGCTGACCGACGTGGCTTTGCATCAGGTGTTTAAACTCCCTCCCGATTCCGACGAACCGACGCTCACTCTTGGAGTCGCTTTCGAACCCGGTTCCGACGACCGTCATTTCTGCAAACCCACAGACGTAGCCGTGTCCACGAGCGGAGAGTTTTTTGTCAGCGACGGGTCAGTGTATTTTTTGATTAAAAAAATATTTTATTCAAATTTTTTTTATTTTAGATACTGCAACAGTCGAGTTATCAAATACGCACCGGACGGAAAAGTTCAGACCGAGTGGGGTTACATCCCGGCCACTCGTAACACCGAACAGAGCGACGATTTTTTAGTGCCTCACAGTTTGGCTCTGGCGGAAAAAGAAAATCTGATCTGCGTCGCCGACCGAGAACACGAAAGAATTCTGTGCTACACCGCGGGTTTGGACGGGAAAAGAGCCGGCGAACTGGTCATTTGTCCCATTCAGAGTGCTGACATCGGACCCGTCTACGCCATCGACATTCGAGGTTAGGTTCTTTTTCCTTTCCTCTCGTTGTCATAAGGACTAAAAACGAGTTATATATATATATATATATATATATATATTTTTTTTTTCCATTGCAGACGACATGTTGTTCGCCGTCGCGGGGCCCTCGAAGACCAAAGAAGCTAAAGGGTTCACCATTCACTTGCAGAACCGTTCGCTCGACCGGCGACGCGAGTTGCGACCCTGGGTCGTCGTCGGAGAGTGGGAACCCGAAAAGGTAAGTTGTTTTTTTAAATCTATTTTTGAAAGAAATTTATGAATCGAATTATCTGAAAAAGGGTTTCGGACAACCTCACGACGTCGCATTGAGTCCGAACGGCGGAAGCTTGTTCGTGGGCGAAATCGCACCGAACCGAATTTCCAAATTTGTACCGGACGAATGAAGCGGTTTATTTATTTATTTATTTATTTATTTATTTATTTATCGGTGTTTGTTAAAAATAGCGTACGAATACGAATGTTTGGGAGGAAAAATTGGAAATGATTTAATAAACAAATGTTTTAGTGTAAATTACAAAATACCGTACTGAACGTTTGGGGAAAAGAGGTTTGGGTTTGGGTTCGGGTTCGGGTTCAGGCGAGTCCTCTCCTTTCGAGAGGGACGATGACTAGAACGCTGACGAAAGATGCGACGGTTCCGACAAAAAAAAGCCAAAATAGAAATCTGTCTACGACTTGAGCAATTTGCCGCCACTCGTTGATGACGGTCACGTGCCGATCCTCCTGCTCTTGCTTCGCCATAAGATATCGAAGAGTGCGCATCATTTCGTGCTGGAGGGCCGATATCGGCACGTTTTGTTTGTCTTTGTCGTGAATCCGTTTGACTCGAGCGTACGTGTCCTCTACGTTGTTGGTCACCGATTCCGTCGACGAGTATTCGCGACCTACCGGTACTCGTTCTTCAAACTTGAACGAAACAAACAAAGTATTCATTTTATTTAATTTTTCATACCGGTAATACCGGTAATACCGGTACTGTATACTTTAAATTCGTTGTTGTCGTTGTTGGCGAGTTGAAAAGAATTGCACACGCACGGATCTGTGTTGACGTTTTTGCAGCGGACGTCCTCATCCTGATGATAATCACTGGAAGCGGGCAAGCGAATGCACGCGCACGCGGCGCATTTGTGCAACACGAGTCGCTTGAGATAGTGCGATGGTGGCGTTTTCATCGGGCCGCGATGATGGAAGTTGAGAACTACGACGGTCATGATCACAGACAGAGACGTGATGGACATGACGGCGGTCAAGTAGATACCTGTCCAAATACAAAATCAACTCATTCGACCGACCGACCGACCGACTGACTCGCATTTGCACTCGCACACCGACCGATCAGTGGAATCGATTCGGACGTCTCGGGCATTTTTTCGGCGATTGCCAACATGAAGACGGAGAAGGCGAGCAACACCGTGATGCCCAGCGCAATTTTCTCGCCGGAGTCGGGCGGAAGACAGAACACCAGAAGAGTTAAGATGGACATCATGGCACACGGGAGGACGACGTTGTACAAATAGAAGAGCGTCTTCCGCCTAAAGATGAATAAAATAGAATAAAATAAAATAAAATAAAATAAAGAATCGAATCGAATCGAAGCAAACCATAGTCACCTGATGACCACGGTGATGGTCACGTCCGGAAACGGTTCTGGGCAGCAAGAATAATAAACGACGTTGCGCACGATGCGCGCTTCGAGCAACTCCCATTCCCCGTTCGGCACGTAATTAGTCAAATCCACTTCGCTCGTCCTGTTGGTTACGTCCACCTGCGAATTGTACTTAACTTATAGTTCAAATTACTTTGGTTGGTGACGCGTGATTCGTGTCTCGCACCTGGAATCCGTCGTAGGTCCACGAACCCAACTTGAGGGTGCAAATTTGATCGTCGAAAGGGAAATAAGTGACGTCGACCGGACACGTAGAACGAAATTTGGTGGGCGGCGGCCAAAACACGTTGCCGTCGTACCTGAGCATGGCTTTGCTCTGCATGTAACCGCGCGTGTAATCGTCCGCACTAAAACATTTATCTTTATCCATCGTCATTTTGTCGTTAGTAGTCTGATCTGTCTACCTGTTGTACAGCACGATGTCGGGCAACCAGATTTTTTCGCACGGAATTCGGAAAGTTCGGATGTCGTTAAAGAGAGCGGGCTCCCACGTCAGCAATTCGTCGTACCACTCCTAATTAAAACCAATTGAGTTTTGTTTACTCGCTCTTCTCTTCTCTTCTCTTCTCGCAATGCGCTCAATCTCAATTTATTCTCGCACTCGCTCGACTCGAAATTGGGGCGAATTTGAATTTGAATTTGAATTTACAGCGAGTCACGTACCGTACGACGATTGAATTTATTTTTTTTCCTATATGAATTTCTCGATTTGCACCTAATTTCGAGTGAAGATCGAGTGAAGCAGTCGATGGAAGAAATATCAAAGTTTGGATGGAAAAAAGTGAAACTGATTTTTAAAGTGCTTTGTTTTTCAATTCTCCGAGACCGAGCCGAGAATTTGGAAGTTAAGAATTTTTTTGTTGTTTGTTGTTTTGTTGCGGTCTGCTCCGTGAAGTGAATCGACGAGATTTATTCGAAACTCACCTGATCCAGCCACACGTTTGTGGTGAGCACTTGATTCTTTTCGTCCTGTCGAACCCGAGAGAAAAAGAAAAAGAAAAAGAAAAAGAAAAAGAAAAAACAACTATTGTATTGACATTTCTTCTTCTTTCGAAAGACGTAAGGTACGGTACCGTATCGATTAAAACGCCCTTCATTTTCCTTTTGTTTTACGTTCTAATTGACTTTTTTAACGAAAATATTTTAATTAAGAGCCCGCGTTGGTTGCGTTTAAAGGTTAAACTTTTCGCTCCACTCTCGATAACTGATTTTTTTTTTTTTTTTTTTTAATTAATTAATTAAATTATTCAAATAATTGGAAAATTTATTTTTCCATTAGCGTTCTACTTTTTTGTGTAAGAATTTTTCTCTAAATACGTGGTTTGAATCGCGGTTAATTACGGTATTGATTTTTGATTAAATTATCGGTCTAATTATAAATTAATTTGGGAAGAAGAACGAGTAAACAAAAAATGCCGTATAATCGAGTTTGAAAGACCGTTGTCCCCGATTTGTGTCGCGTCGCGCTGTTTACTCTGACGATGCCGGACTCTGAAAGCGTAATTCGATGAAGTAAATAAACGACGTAAAATATAACGCAATAAATAAAACAAAATTAAGATCGTTCATCCGCCCCTCGCCCCTCGCCCCTCGCCCCTCGCCCCTCGCTCGCTCGCGAACCCGAGAGCATTTTTCGGGGAATTTAGCCGCGGCCCGCGGTTGTTGCTCTCGATGTCGACTGTACTCATTTCGTGAAATGAGAAAAAATCGTCAGTACGTCCAGTTGTAAAAGTGCGAGTGATTTGGCGCGGGTGCGGCGGGCAAAAGTGACTGACAGCTGTCGACGATGGAAACGTCTCCCGAGTCGTGATTGCCCGTTTCTTCTTTACGAGCGCGATACTTGCAATTTACAAAGTGTAATTTCTGCCATCGATTAATCTTATTAACCGTTCTGTCGTAGTTATATTAAATCGGAGTTGACGGGATAAGCCGCATCCGGTCTCGCTTCGAATCTAGGGAGATTCTCATGCAAAGTGCATAAACGAGATAGTCGAGTGGACAAACATCGCGGCGGTGCGGAGCGGAGCGGAGCGGAGCGGAGGTCATTTGCTCGTCGACGACGGATGAAAAACAAGAATAAATTCGCGTTTTATTCGCACCGTCGATTCGCCCTTTTGAATTTTTTTTTTATCACAGTCGTTAATTGACCATCCGTCGGTCGGTTGGTCGGCATTCGAGGGACCACACGTTCGAAACTGCACTCGGCACTTTGGACGATTTACGTGACGAATTTGGCGCATTTTATTTTATTTTATTTTATTTTATTATTTTATTTTATTTTTTCCCTTTGATTTCATTTTGTCCCGGAGCGACGACAGGAGGGAAAATGTTTTCCGTTATCGTGAGTGAGCAATGGAGTCCAATAAAAAACGGTTCCTCCTTCTTCTCCTCCTTCCACCGCGAATTCTAATGATACGATTCGAGGATCCAATAAAAGACAAATCTAAAAGGGTACTGTATATCTCGGGGCTAAAAATAAACGATACTTTATTGGTACATTATATTGATACGCTTATATCGACTCGATAGACGGCATCGATCCCATCATCTATTATCCCCATCCCCATCCCCATCCCCATCCCCATCCCCATCCCCATCCCCATCCCCATCCCCATCCCCATCCTCATCCTCATCACCCTTTTTTTATTTCTCTCTTTTTGAGAATCATGCGGGTTGATAAAAGTGTGAGATGAGTAAAATGAAGAGAAACAAAACGTGAGATCGAAATTGGAATATTTAAAGTGACAGTACAGACCAAGTCGAAGATTTGAGTTAAAGTCACGCTGAGACGGATGACGACTGCTCTCGATGCGTTTCGTACGGGTCTCACGTGAGGGTTGTAATGCCGGGTGAGATTCGACAGAAGACGACCTTCTTCTTGTTCTTCCATCCAATCAATCTGCTCTTCGCCTGAAACTCAATCGAAATTAGTTACCAACATCGTGCATTATTAATAACTCTCGACAATGTACAATCGCGTTAAAAATTTATTCGCTTCTAAAATGAATTTTAAAATATTTTAATATTTTAAATTTTACGCTTTAAAAAATAAAAAAAGAAATTAAAAATATCACTTGAAATTCAGGTACCGGTATGTAATTAGATAAAACGAACTTACTCAAAGTTTGTTTCGTCGCGCTGGAAACGATGTACATTAATGCGAACGTGATTTTCCACGAATCCATTTGATAAGTAAACTAAAGAAAAACAAAGCGATCAATTTACGATGGAAATAAAAAAAAAAAAAAGAAGAAAAAAATAAATCGGAAACTTAACTGGAGACTAGACTGAGCAGACTTCGCCGCTCGACTCATTTGCGCACGGAGAAGCTAATGAAACCGCATCAGTGCGCAGACGCAGACGCACACGCACACGCACAAGCACAAGCACACGCCTCATATGATGGTAGGTTAGGTAACTTTAAGTAACGCTAACGCGGTAAGTAAACAATCGAACACCGTACCGTGGATATGTTGTTTGAAAAAAAAATTTTTGTTCAAACAATTAATAATAAATCACTCGTTTGTTATTAATTTAATAATGCGTTGTTTTACAAAACGTACATCAAAAAGATTCGAATACAGGTTTGATTGAAAATAATTTATTAGGCTTAAAAAAAAATAAAAAAAATTGACGATTGTCTTTACTTAAAAGTCATTTATTGAAAATATTTTTCTCGTTTTTCTTTTAAAACCCTGCAGGCCTGCACCCCCTGCACCCCCTG
>JAQFZP010002115.1:0-15120 GCA_034695745.1 Geophilus truncorum | reverse complement strand
TTTTCTAATAGCTGTCCAGATTTTAGTTGAATACACGCTGAACCCTGAACGACTCCACGATAATAAAATGGCGGCGCCTGTCGAAGTCACAACTCCAACTAAGGAAAAAACCGATAACGTAAACCAAAATGACGATGACGACGAGGTATTAGACTGGATTACATTAAGAAAAGAAATTAATATTGGTGTACAACCAATGGAAGGCTTGAGAGAAAAAATCATACGGAAAAATCGCGAAAATCCATTTGTACCCATTGGTAAACATCACATATTTCAGTTGCACTTTTAATTTAAAATTAATTTTAAATTTCATACCTTACAGGTTGCTTAGCCACAGCTGGAGTATTGAGTTATGGTTTATGGTGCATGAGAACCGGACAGATCCATCGGTCCCAAGTAATGATGAGAGCTCGAGTTATCGCTCAGGGATTGACAGTTGTAGCACTTATACTCGGAGTTGCGATTGGCGCGACGAAAAAGTCAGACAACTCGTCTACATAAACGTTTAATAACTATTGATTAAATATTTAGTAAAAAGTGTAAAAAAAAAAAAATAATAATTGTGATATAAACTGTAAAAAAGAGAATTATGAATTAAGTATTTTCTTAATTTATATCCTTGAAATTTAATCTTAATTTCACGTAAGTTGTTAGTGTAAAATAAAAATAAGTAATTTCAAAGCAAAACTTTAATATCTTTGTAAGTTTAATCGAAAGCACGTAAATGTACAATTTATTTTATTTACATAATATTTCTTAAAGACTTGTGGTACCTAACAGTGAACTGCATAGAGTTGAATAGGCCAATAGGGAAATATACATACTGTAGGCAAAGCAAGTGGTTTGGACCCGGTAGAATGAAAATTCAGAGAAAAATAGCTAAATTCTACGGAATAATGACTGAATTTTTTAATTAATTTAATTTATATAAAAAAAAAGTCGAAACTCATTTTGTCCTAGGAGTAGATTTGAGCACTGAGGACTCCTTATGATTAAAGGAGGTGGTTTGATATGTGTTGATTAATTTTTTAAATAATTTTAACAAAGCAACTGAAATAAGTATCGCATCTTTTTTATATTTTTTCTTACTTATGTGACTGCTTAAGTTGGAATGACAAAGGAATTTCTATGTTCAGATGAGAGTAAGAGAAGAATAAGATTGAAAGAGAAATATACAATAAACTGACTTTACGTCTGCGGAAGTCAAAATAATGAAATTAAAGGGAGAATCCTTAATTTCAGTTTAAACTTTCTAAATGGTTAAAAGGAATTAAACTCTTTAATTCGCTGGAATACTTTGGTAGGAAGTTAAGACACTTGCTGTTTTCTAGACTCATCATGCGGTTTCATAGGGTTTCGAAAACCATCATTCCACGAGTAATGCATTCGTCCTGCAATGAAAATAACAATTCAGATAATTTTCAAAGTCGTAAAATTTTTTTATATCTTTAAAAACTGCATCTTGTGACGTACAGTTCACAAGGGCAAAACAAATGAAATTGTAAACTCACATTTGTACATAAACAGTCACATGTCAGAACTTTAAAAATCATTATGGGTACGGTACCGTAATCTTATTTTTAGAAAATAGTAAAGACAGTAGCAAGGCCCACGTAACACAATAATCTATTCCATAGTAATTATTACTCATCCAGTAATCAAATTGTGAAGGCCATTATCCAACCAAACTTACACAAATAAGATTGGACGGCCAATAACGTAATACATCAGTGTGAATTGTAAAAGTATTGATCGCTACAGTCCATTCGACTCCCCAAGTTCAGATTAAATTCACTGGAGAATCTAATTTACAGTACAATGCGAAAGAGATTTGACCCCCAGCTTTGATTTGATGAATTTTCTAAGTACTATAGGTGGATTAGTGGGAAAATGTAGAGAGGATATGCTTTCTTTGAAAAGAAAATTCTACAGATTACAGAATTGTATGCAGTACAAAGCAAAAGGCTCAGCAAGAATGTATAATCTATTTTTAGAAAACTTCCATTCAACTTTATGAACAATAGTTAATAATAGGAGCTGTATTCGAGCATCATTTACGAAAATGCTTATCTAAACATGCAGCTAAATAGTTTTCAAACAATTACAAACGATTTCACTACCCAAAATAGCTTTTCGCTCATCCTCTGAATCGTTATACATGTAATTTGTGCTTATTGTCAGCAATATATGAAGTACGTGTAAAACTGATCTGCATAAACACTTAAACCTGCTTGAACTATACAACAATGCGCAAAAGATGTTATTATTTATTTAATATCTAATACTTTATTTTAAAACTTCGTACCGTACTGAATTTGTCAGCCATTTTTAGCGTATATTTTGATAATTTAATGCTACGTTTTTTCCTTCCTTTCGTCATGTTTTTGACAGACGTTGTTTTGAGTGAGACATGACATAATTTAGTTTAATGAGAAAGATCGATATGCACGTGCAGCTTTTCTTTTCCTAATAAATCCCATCCACTTTACCCTTTTTCGTTTTACCCATAATGATACTAATAAAAAAATAAAATTTGTCCCGTTAAGTCTTGCAAATAAATCAAGCAAATTTTTGTAATTTATAACAAAGTGGGGATTTATGCTCCAATTACTGCAAGAAAGTGTGAAAAAATAGATCAATTTCAATCGAATTCCATTTTCAAAGTGCCAAGTCCTCGAGTAATCTTACGTCATTAGGCACGTGTGAATTGGATGTTGAAATAAAAGTGAGAAAAAATTTCATTTCTCTCGCCAACGACTCTCGAAAATGACTTTTTGCCAATTTATTGAACAGCAGGTCCAATAAAAAAAGATATTACAAAAAAGGGCCCAATATGACCATCTTTTACTGGAAAACTTTACTCCGCACCATTGACACGTTTCAAAGGCAATAGGCTTACCTGCAAACAAGAATGAAGAAATTCCTCAATGGTGATGATCCCGTCTCGATTAAGATCCATTTTCTGGAAATAAAAAAAAATTAAACACTTCATCTTAACCTTTTTTTTTTTTTCTAGTCTCATTAATCAACGTCACAAACACAATTCTGCTTCTACGACAGCTCCTTCGCTCATCTTTTCATCTTTCGGAGTGTTTGTTCTGGCCTTTTATTTATTTATTTACACCACACTACACTATATAGTACTCTATTATTATTTACCGGGAAGACCTTCTCAACGTGATCACGGGCAGTACGGTCGTGCAGAGAATTCGACGCTGCTTGGCCCATCATAGCGTAGATAGAGGAAATAATCTCCATCAATTCCTGTTTGGTGACGTATCCATCTTTGTTAATGTCGTACAAACTAAAAGTCCACCGGATTTTGTCGTCCATACTGCCACGTATAATTACCGACAAAGTCGACAGTAGCTCCTGATAAAGAAAGAACAATAAAAACCAAAACATCATTACTCAATTGTCACCTTGAGCTCATTGAAGAGAGAGAAAAATAATTTGATCTAACAAACTTTGGGAAACTTGTTTATCAGAAAAAATAGAAGACCAGTAGAGGTGAAACTGTTGCATAAAGGTTTGTTTCCACGAGGATTTGAGTTTAAACCTGTTTCTTTACAAGTATTGACGTCAGACTTCGAAACGAAAAAAGAATCAATAACCTAAAGTAGAGCACATTTAGCAGCTTTAAGTGTAAGTCTAACGAAATGAGGTTTGAAAATGCAAAAACCAGCTTTTATAAACTTTTCCTAATTTTCTCTTTTTTACGAGGAATAAAAAGTAGAAAAAGGTCAAATTCCACTGAATTTAAGATGGAACCACAGTATATACTGTAACAGCTTATGGCTGTGAAATCCTGTATGTTTTGTAATTGCATTTCCTTTATGGCACCGAGTCTAGTTTGCTAATGCAAGATAACAGTCACTTGCTACAAATTTCACTCAAAGTCCGGCGTAATTACAACTCGCTACAACCCTCAGTAATACAATTTTCCAACTTTTATCAACAACTATTCTCATTAAACGATGTACTGCGTGCACTCAATTTTCGCCATGTCAACAGCAGTTTAAACGGACACCCGCTTGGAATTTGGACAATTCTTTAAACGTGAGGGAAAAAGGAAAATAGAGAGAACATACCTCAAAGTTGACACATCCATTTTGAGTTTTATCCAACGCATTGAACACATGGTGAGCGTAGGGTCTGGCATCTGTACAAAAGTGAGTCAATATTTAAACGTCAATCAAAAACCTCTAATTTAAAACGTCAAATGCAATATGATAGTCTAAATTGGATGAAAATATTGACTTCAATTTGTAACGCATCTTCAGCTTTAAATAAAGCATGTTTTTGGCAGAATAAACCACGCTATCTAGTGCCATCAAAACTGAATCAAATATTCATCTATTCAAATCGCAACGGTTGAACGCAATTAAAAATTCATGCTCAAAATGCATAAACCACATGATTGCTCTTCATTTCACGTGCTTCACGTCCTTTGCTTGACCTTTCAAAGCCGAGTTTTCATTTTTCAATAAAAGGTGCGATAAATTAAGCGGTCATTTTTGCTTGAATACGTTTTTGAATAAAACAAAACTTTACGTAATGTGCAATAAACTCGGAGCTTTAATTAGTATTTCAGATTTACACAATCATAAACTTATTTTATTTCATTTTTGCCTCTTTTACAGATTTAACTGCTTTGAACTTACCACCAAGTGGAAAGAATTGCCCATAGATGTCTTTAAAAGTTTCTTCGTCAATAGTACCAGAAGGACATTCCTAGAAGTTAAAAAGATGTCGTTATTAAATGGTTCATATACCAACAACAAAAGCGCAAAGAAGAAGTTTGAGATGGCAGAGATGAATTTAACGGAGAACATCCATTTAAAAAAAAAATAAGTTAATTAAGCGAGTGGAGTAATTAAAACTTTTTGAACCAGTTAAATAAGAAGATCAATTACACACCATTTCTTTCTTTTCGTGTTAAATTTTTTATTATTTTTTTTTACTGTTTAGAAAAATGTTACAAATAAAAAGTTGAATTCCCTCAAGTTTGAAATGGAAGTTGACATTCCCCTTGCTTGCTGCCATATACATTTTCTACTCCATTACCGATGAATGGTCTTATCATTTGAATGCAAAATTCCACGAAGGAAGTTGCAAGGAGTGAAGAGATCTTTCAATACGTTTAGTACCAGGGAAAGGTATTTGTGGATGTCAAAAAAAAAAAAAATAGAAAATCAATTTCATACTCAGTCAATGTCAAAAACTTCGTCTCGCCTGATCATAGATTTCACTTTGCACCGAATAACGGCGTATAACGAATGATGCGAACTTTTCAGATGATTGCACAAAAGGGGCTTAGAAATAAATAGGTGAAACAAAAATAGCGAATTCAATCTTCGATAAAGACTAAAGCGCTAGAGCAGCTTAAAGCTCATTCATGCAGACATTATGGTAAAACAAAAGTCGCAGAACCCTTTAAGCACCAGCAATAAACTTTACATAATTCATAAAACATCCGCGTTTCTCCTAGTGATAAACACAACGAAATAAAAAAATCCGCGATAAGAGAAATCTCAGTTATTGGAACAAATGGCAGTTTGATACACTTGTGGGAGTAGATTAAGGAAAATTTGCTGCGACGGCATCTAATAAAAAGAATGGAAGTTGTGGCACGAATTATTGTCGGCGAAAAGTCAGAATTAAATGAAACCGATCTGGTGAAAAGCATTCAAGAGTAAGAAGAGACAGCATCGCAAATTGTCACCCGTTACTTTCCCTTATACGAGAAAGTGACTCGTGTCTCTGGTTTCTCGTAAAATAAATCAATCTTACGTACGGAAAACTCGTACATCAGAAACAATGGTCTCGTGCTTTCTCCACTTCAATACTCAGCCTGAGCGTGAAATTTAGAGACTTAACTCTTTCCTATGGGAGTGCAAGATGACTCCCGAGGGAATGTTGCAGAGAATTTACACCAGATGCACCTGACCTAGATAGCTGAGTTGGCGAGTACGAGCCAAGAGAGGTGTAAAAATGTTCTACTACAATTTTATATCTGAAGTAAAAGAAAAAAAAAGTACTAAAGAAAATAAAAATGTTTGCGCAGAACTTCAATTAACATCTGACTCATCTTGTTTAATGTTATGAGAGATTTTTGTTCGAATTATTTTTTCACTTCCGAATGAGGCAATTCGCATTGCAACTTTGAATAAAGGGTTCAAACTGCATAGCTCAAACTTATCTGCTATTTATATCGACTTTTGTGCCAAATTGCTTTGTGTATCTGCTTCCCCTGCAGTTTACAACAGTGGAAACTGCAATACATTGCAGGCGATTTTGGCAAGAGCATTTTTATAATCCGAGGAGAAACCATGCTTGGAAAAGAGAAAAAGCATTAAAGTTGATACTTGTTTCAATATGTAAAAAGCTGAAATTGAATTTTTTAAGCGATACATAATCGAGCCATGAAATTGCTAAAAGCTTTTTCATTATCTACAGAGCAAATTTTTCCATCTTTTTCCTGAATTCTTTTCGCTTATTAACTCATTTAGTTTGTTTACACTAGACATAAGCAACCATTTTGTAAATTAAATTCTGTTCAACGTAAAAAAAAAAAAAAATTATTCCTCTGAGATGCAAACGACAAACCGAGAAATAAAATTAAAATGACGCTTACACCGAAAACGCAGCTAAATATTTGCTTTAAATTAAATCCGCATCTGCTTATTAATTTACTCTAGAGCAGAAATTTCTCATCTCTATGCAAACTGCGAAGGTTGTAAACAATGAATAAATAAATAATTAACCTGCTTAAACCCTCTATACATGTGCTGTATCTCTTTCTTGGTAAATTTAGTTTGACGGCAAAGTGCATCTAGTCCCTCGGGTCTGTGCCTGACGACGGTGTCCATGTCTCTGTCGTCGTGATCTGAACCTGAAAAGAGGACTAAAATGTAAAGTGTGCAAAGGGATACCCTCAAGAGAAACGCCTCGCCACTCGGTTAACTTTATAGCGGCTAGAAACAGCACAATGTAATATACCGACCAGATCTTGGCAGTAAAGGTTACAGGGTTCGCAGCTAAATAAAATTATACAACTTAATTTTACATTTAAACCTAAAGCTGCGGTTGTTTTATATGACGCGATTGCGGATAAGACAATCGGATTAGTATTTACTCCTTTCTGTGGGCGATTACAAGCATCAATTAGTAGTCGCTAATTAAATTCCGAGAGTCCAATTGCAGCGTAAATGAAGAATGGGAGTGAAATTACGAGTGGAAAAAGACACAATTAAAGCCGAACGTCAATCAAGTGTTTGTAATAAAAAATACAATCATCGTAAGTTGTATTTTTAGATTTAGAACCGGGAGGAACTGCTTTAACTGCTTCAATCGACTAAGTTTAAGAGACCGCAATTTGTTTACTGAGACGAAAGTTCAATTCAATTTAGAAAAGCGGGCGTGCTAAAAATAAATTCAGAAAAAAAGAAGATTTAAATCAAACAGCCACAGGTACAATAAAGGAGCACGTCATAATAAACCGCAGAACACGGCGTACCTGAAAAGATGCACGCGATGCAGCATCTGCATCACTTTCATCTCACGTTATTTCAACTACCCAGCGACAAAATCTTAGCAGCAAATAAATAAAACTGGACTTAACCCCATTGTGTGGAAATGACGTTAAGTGCCGGTCTTACAACACGTATAAACAAGGTCTTAAATTCTTCTGCAACGAACACTAGGCCACACCCATTTTGAATTTGCCGCAATTAAATTTAGCTTCGTCTCCAAAATCCCTTACGTAATCAGCATAAATCTCGGTAAATAGATACAATGAGGGATATGACATTTACCTTAAAACATGCGGATCTTGCTTTCAGCTACTCTCCTTGCGGCACGCTGGTCCGAGCGACGCGAGCGTCTGCTCACTCGTGCCACGCACGCGCTCTAGGTCGAGCTGCGATTTCGATCGACGCACTAATTACTCAAGGGAACCCTGCTTCTGACGGCCGAGGGTTGAGGTTGGGGCCGTAGAAATAAGGTTGTTGGGCAAACTCGAATAGTGAATTAAATAAAGGATTTTCAACCTCTTTTATACACTCGAGATGATAAATATTCATTTCCGTCATGTTTTTGAGCAATCCAAAAAGACGGTTTTGTACAAAAGAATTCCTTTGTTATGTTTTTCAAATAAAATGCTCAGTTAAGAACATTCTGTCATATGTTTTTTTATTTAAAAAATGAAAAGAAAAAAAAACAATTTTTATCTTATTTATTCATAACATTGATTTTTCTTATCTCGACCATAAGTGGTTTTTCTTTCTTTCTTTCCTTTTATTCTCTCACCTCCTTGCAATTCAAAGCCTCGTTTTATCTTTTGTGTCTACCTGTAGATTCGAAAGGCACGTTATTTTGAGGCTCTCAGGTGAAAAAGATGAGTAGCTATATCGAATTCTGAATCTGTTGTGCCTTCCATCGATTTTCCCTGCATGTAAAGTGGAACTCGCAGCATCCGATCACTTATTTTGTTCTATTTTTATCTAATATTCCCACCTATCACTTATTTATAATTTTCCAACTTAGTTACATTTTTCCAACTTCAAAAAATAAAAAAATAAAACTTCACATTTTTTTAGTTCTTTGAAGTCGATCAAATAAAATCCTTTCCTGTGTATTTTATCATGCTAAAGAGCTTTATCATATCATTAAATATTAACAAACCAAATGGAGCTCGTAAGTAGCTTTACTTGCCACATAGTTTCCAATTAATATTTCAAGCTTTTAAACGCGTAAAAACGAATGTGAAAAACTAAAACACAGCTAAATCAATTTCCCGAGAAAATATTTTTTAAATTTTAAAAATAAAAGTGTAACTAGATAAAGGACTTCATTAAAACGCAATTCAATTTTTATATCAAGTCCATTCAACAAATCTCTTTCACATATCTTCGACCTACATTCAACCCAAGGTCAAACTTTAAACTCTTTTCCAGACTTTAACGCCATCTCAAATTCACGCTTCACTACCCGAGATTACGAGCAGAAATTGAGATAGAGGGTCATGAACGAGGATAGCGCGGAATTGTGAGGTGCAGTAAGAACTGAGTCAGTTTTCGTCGTTTACTCAAGATTAGAGCGAGCAGTAGACCGGCAAGTAATTGCTGCGTTTGTAACGTCATCGATCATGAAAAGCAGTGGAAAAGAGCAAACGTGGGTGAAAACACCGGGAGCATCGATTTAATCAGGATCCATGATCAATCACGTCATCTTGGTCACTAATGCCCACGCAGCGTGACAGGGAAGTGCATCGTGTACTTAACTTCGAAAATTAGCTCTCGTATTGTCAGGCTTTAAGTATTAAACTTCAAATAGACGTTTTTGTCAGTTAAACAGAAAAAAAAATCTTAATAAAATTTCTTTGTTTTAAAGATTAGGATAATTAGATTTCTGTTATAAAAAAAAAGATAATTCTTCGTATAAATATTTTAGTACCCAGCTACGGTATCCTTAATGCTTTATTCTACTTATTCTAATAAACGTTTAATAAGAAATTATGGCACATGAAAACTGCTAGCTTCAAAAATATTAAATTACACGAAAATTTCTTTCAAGAAAACGATCGTTATACCTTTTTCTTGACAAGAATATTCTCTTTAAGTATTACCGTACATTACAAAATGAATTCGTAGATCCATCAAATTTTCTCTACACATGCCTTTCGCAGATACGGCATAAAATTTCTAACCTACGGTAAAATATGGCATGACTCACAAGCAGAAAATATGCTCTCACAAGAAAAAGGAGGATATCCTAAGGTAAATATAGAAAGGAAAAAAAAAAAAAAAAGAAAAAGCACATTTCTACACGTGATCTGTCAGCGCAGCAGAATGCAAGCAAAGCTGATTAAGAATTAATGATATTGAGATACCCGAGCTGAATCATGTAACAAAATAATGGCGAAAAAGAGGTAAAAGATAAGGTTGATGTTCTAGAAGGTTTCTACGTATAAACACGTTTAATACACTTCTTTAATCTATCTTTAAGAAATCATGACTTCAAATAACCTAATTACAGATTTAATTAATTCAATTACAAAAAAATAAGAAATAATAATAAAGCACCGCCTTGAAGGTGGATTAGCTTCCCTGCAAGGCGTGAGCCGAATAGGAAGTCGTGCGGGCATGCCAATAGCGTACAAACATTTAATTTCCAGGCTATGCTAATGTTAATTAATGACATGTAAATGAAGCAGCCCTTAAAACACGAGTCTTGTTATATTAGCGACGAGGAAATTCCTTGCTTCCTTGATTAGAGCTAGATGACATTTTTGCAACAGCTGCATCTACTTAGTTTGTGTAATCAAAGTCTTCCAACTTTTTAAATTTGAAAATAAATTTCGGGAAAAAAAATTAAAAAAAAGAATTTTTTTTTTTTATTTCCACAGAAACTTTTGCTGATGCATCAAAAGTGGAAATAAAAAAACCAAACCTACATTTTATCATTTTTGAAGTCAGAGAAAGAAATTAGAATCATTAATATGAGCAGCATGCACATAACTGTGTAGGCGTCCATAGTAATCGTTATTAGCAGCCACAGCTTACACTCGAGCTTTGAATGACACTAATTATCGTAACGAGCACGCTCCGTTCATGACACGGTACAAGCATCGCTTACACGAATGAGAGGTTGTCTCGAAAAATTCTTATTAGTTCTCTGTCATTATTTTTCTACAGGAAGAATATCTAATTAAAGAGCAATTGTTTTACGTCTTGAATTTTCAATTTCAATTCAGAGCACACTTTGTGCTTTAGCAATTTGCATGCGCATAGAATTTTGATAATAAAGAAAAATCTTGAAAAAAAATGTTGAGAATTTTAAGAATTTATAATTTCAAAATCGATAGGAAAGTTAAATTTTAAGTATTTTCGAGTTTGTGTAGAAAAAATGAAAGCATAAGAAAAATGCGTGCATTTTAATGAAGCCGGTATTAAAAATGGGAAAAAGGGCATTAAAAGGGTATTTAATTAATGACAAAATTCTTTATAAATTTATTACCTGCAGTTTGCATTTACATTTGTGTAAAGTTCACGGGGTCTTTACAATGGGGGTATTACAAAATTTATGTCACGGTGAGAAAAAAATATATCAGAGATCCTTGAATTGCTACTTTAAATTGCTAATAATGCTAGCCTGCCAAGAAATTGTACATAATGACAAACAAACTAAAGAAAATTTTTTTTTGTCTAGTTAATGCGGTTCGTAATGAGTTTTCAATTTTAGCTGAAAAATCATTAGATGAAGTAACCTTTACCGAAATTAATTTTTTCTTTAAATTCTATCTCTGCAAAGTAAATTCATCCTATTCAATATTGATCTCGACGTGTTTACAACGTCATGTTATATTAAAACATCGAGGTTTCAAATCAATACATACACCACAATATCATTGTTTGCATTAAAACAACTTGACAACTGACAAGTTTTGAAAAGTGGATGTAGGAGCAGCTAAAACCACCATAATTCAATTCAACATTTTTTTTTTGTCTCAGTAAAAGTTCTCTTATTACTTTTCTCCGCTCAGAGTTTTTTCCACTCTTTCTTCAAGTACTTTTCACTCTTACTGATATCGAGAATGTAATGTATAATGTCACTCAAAATATTGAGTTTTAAAGAAGAAAACAACTGAAGAATGGAAATGAAATAAACCACATTAACCCCAAATTTTAAGTTTGTTTCAAACAAAAAAAATATTAAAAAAAAAAAATAATAATAATTCAATTTCAGTTGTTTTTCACAATGCGTGTGTTTATAAAATTTTCACACAACTTCCAAACCTCCACTTACATAAAATTTCGCTCAATACGAGATAAAAATAACATAACATAAACAGACATAAAAGTAAAGAAGTGAAAAAATTCATATCATTACTCCCAATTCGGTTTTAATTCCTCCATTCTTCAAGCGCTCGAAATGCCTGTTGCATTTCCAAAACATTAAACACAGGGAAATAGTCATAGCATATGAATAATGGCTTTACACATGTGGGGAATGGAAATAAATAAATTATAAGAACATTTTGCTTACATTCTGAACCTCTTTTCCGCCATCGGTCGAGAACACGCTTCCCAAACGTGACACTGCTGAACATGGCATGCGCATCGAGCACCCGTCTTCCCCCAAATGAACGTGCGGGAACAACGCGAGGAATAGGACGGGGGACATCGATCGAACAACCATCAACCAACCGCTAACTACCACACACACAACTCGACGCCCACCAGAAATATCAACAGAGTAACAAATAAAACCCGATTTAATAGCTGGGCAATAAATATCGGATTTTCATTTCATTAGACGTTCTTTTCATGTCTTGTTCTTGATAAATGACATCAACTTAAGTTTAGAAGATATAAATATTTTTTTTCACTTTTTTGTTTTGTACGTGCAGATTTTGTGTTTTTGAAAACTGGTTTTAAGTATCATTAGTTAAAAGATGCTTATTTTGATTTATGGTTTGGGATCGATGTGTTTGGTGTTGACATGTGGCTAAAGGACGTCTCCCCTTCAACGTGGAAACAGGACGATGCGCAAGATGTCAAGTAAGAATTGATTAGTCTGAGCCGTTTTAATACTATTAATACATGAAGAAGTAAACGTGTGAGTCTAGAAATGCCATAGCTGTCGCTATGAATATAAGAAAATTAAAGTTGATAATGTGTTACTTGTATTTTGTTAGATATTTCGATTAATACTTAGGGGTAAATTAAGTTTTCTTTTTATGTGAAGTTTATGTAATGCTATAGTTAAAAATAAAAAATTAAATTGATACATGCATTTACTGATTATAAGAAGAGGACTTGGTTGAACTTATTAGTTACGCACAAATCTCATTTCCGGTCTGGCGTTAAACACGTCTCACATATCACTACTACAGTGGTTCTCGGATGATTTCCCCTCTCTTTATTTCAATTTACTTTGGCCGGATTTACGCATAGGTGGTGTTGGCAAGTTGCCTAAAAATATGAATGGGCAAAACCATAGACAAAAAATGATCCTAGCGCTCCAGATGCTGTGAAAGGCTTGTGTGTTTTGAAGTGCGGCAAACAAGTGGAGCGGTATTTTGTTAAGATTTTGTGCAGGTGAAAAGTTCAAAAATAAGAAATTCATAATTTGTTCTTTAAGCCTTTTCGACCCCTAATGATCTTATATTTTTTTTCCCATGCAGTGGGAAAACATTGCAGAAACATTTTCACCGTTAACTGCAAGTTGGACTAACTTGTAAGTTCAATCCAAGATTTGCAGTCACACTAAAACACTCTCAATAACTGAATAAAGATTGATTAATATTTACCTTATTTCCGTAATTATCAAACATGAAGGTGGTCGTGGTATGAACAATCATCTTCTATTCACAACTTTAGAGATAAACTTTTAATTTTATATTTTATTGCTAAAGATCATCTTGTCATCTGGATTTCTAACATGAAAACGAAGCAAGTCATTAATCGACACTTATATAAAATTATAATCCATACCTTTTATTAAGCACCATTCTGAATTCTCTTATCCAAAATTGATCTGTTACTGTAATAAATAACGGTTAATTTCACTTGCCACCAGATGTCACGTTAGAGCAGACTGCAGGAAAATTTTCAAACGAGAACAAGTAATTTTATTGTCATATAATAGTAGTACAATTAACGTTAATTTGCATTCTTTGAATAATAACAATAGTAACAATTAATCTATTATTTAATTCATTCTTTGTTTGTTGCAATGATCAAAGAATCTGAAGCAACAACATGTGTATGGCCAGTGTTCATTTTTTCTTAAAAAAGAAAAAATAAGTACTTTTGCAATCAATTTATATATATAACTATGCAGTTACCTTAGGCCTACCCCTTGTAGCCTTTTTTATAATACTAAAAATAAACAAAAAAAGTAATTTAATCACTAACTACTAATTATTCCCATTTTGTATTACTTCTTTGGAGGTTCTGGATCGCTCTCAGATTCTTCTTCTTCTCCTTCATCGTCATCGTCGTCGTCCTCATCATCGGATTCAACTTTGTGTTCGATTTTTGCCATCTACAAAAATAAAATTAGCAAATAAAATGAAACTTACATATCTAGGTATACCTTTTTGATCTTGCTTTTTCCATTTTCAAGTTTTCGTTTTCCCCTCTCAACAATTGGTTCTGGTTCTTGTTCCTCGATCTTTTCCTCCTCTTCAACCTCCTCCTCCTCCTCACAAGCTAATGTGTCTTCTTCTCCGTTTTCTATATCCCCTTCCTCATCTTCGTCCTCATTACCGTATTCTATTAAACACAGTTTTAATATAACGATAATTCTTTTTTTGAAAATTTTAACGAACCTATTACGTGTTGACCCGTTATATGAACTGGTCCAGCACCAGATACCAATCTTAATATACAACATCGTGGAAGATATACATCTAATTGCACCTAAAAAAAACAAAAAAACACAATGTACCGAATTTATATTTAAACGAGTTTTTGTTGTTGTTGTTGTTACATAATCTAACGATCCATTCTTCATTCGCAAAATTGGATGCTTAACATCAGCACCCATGTATCCTTCAGTTTCTACTTCAACTATATTAACGTCACCATTATCTGCCGAATCAGAAGCTCCAATCATAGCCTGTAAAATA
The DNA here is from genome assembly GCA_034695745.1 of Geophilus truncorum. Lineage (NCBI taxonomy): Eukaryota > Metazoa > Arthropoda > Chilopoda > Geophilomorpha > Geophilidae > Geophilus > Geophilus truncorum. The sequence goes on along the minus strand of JAQFZP010002115.1, from coordinate 482 downwards.
TAATTTTTAATTTGCAACTGTAATAACTGAGAACAAAGTCAATTTCACCTGTTTTAATATAAGCGCGTGGTTTTCGAAGCCTTCATCTAAATCTTGTTGATCAATTTCCGGATCCCAAATAACCTCTCTCTTGTTTTTAGTCAACTGACAACCTACGAGTCAAAAATTAAACTTATTTAAGTGACTGAAACAATTTGTAAAGTGATTACTAATCACTTACCCCAAAAATATTCTTTGCTCATAGTTCTGCTTTTCCCGCCTTTTTCTTTGAATTTAGGGTTATTCACGTGGTGATAAAGTTGCTGTTATGTTTTAAAATTTACAAAGGAAGTTTTTAGACTTAATGAAAGTAGAACAAACACGGTTTTACTCACCACCGATACTTGAAATCAAGTTTGATATAAGTTTAACGAACTTATAACGTGTATAAGACAAGCGACCAGCGACCACGCTCTAACACTTGCGGAATGTGGAAAACCTGA
>JAQFZP010002114.1:0-15125 GCA_034695745.1 Geophilus truncorum | reverse complement strand
AAAAAAATCGATTATTCAAAAAGAATCGATTTTTTCACAAAATCGATTTTCGAAAAAAATCCCATTTAGAAACTATGCAATTTTTCGAAAAAATTCCTGTCGAAAAAATTCCTGTCGAAAAAAATCCTGTCGAAAAATTTCCATGTCGAAAATAATCCTGTCGAAAAAATTCCATCTTGCCTATCTGTACCGGTAGATTGTATTCAATGTTTTTTTAATAGATGGCGCCACTGTTGTGTGAGGATGTGACTCCGGTGACTCCATCTTTCAAGAATAAATAGAACTACGGTCGAACCTCGTTACAACGAACTCGCTTTACAACAAACGATTTTCAAATCCCCATCTATGTCAATCGTGCACTAATTCGTCTCGACTAACGAAATTTTCGTTATAACTATCCGCTGCGCACTGATTAGCTTTTAAATTGTGATTAAATTTAATAGTGTTGAGAAGTTATGACGTATCTTGTTACACATAGTGATAGTGATGTGACAAACTTGAAAATCTCGTCGACAGAACAAAAAATCTCTTAAATATCTTTGCATACCGTATCTCAAATCTTTAGACAAAAATCTTTCGAAAATCTTTTAAAAATCTTGAAAAATCTCTACAAATCTCTAAAAATTTTTGCAAATTCTCTGTAATTGTTGTAACACTTATTAAAAATCCTCACAAATGTGTGAAAAATCTTAAAACCACACGAATCTCGTCGACAACATTTATGTTTGTCTACCATCATAAGATAGGCAAAATGTAACAAGATAAATCACAAAATTACGTCATCATTTCAAGCTTGATATGAAGTTGAGTAATTTAAGTCAAGTTTTAAATTCTTGATAACAAATAATCTTAAATTGTATCAATTAAATTAAAACATTTTCTATAAGTAAAGCCAGTCCAGTCCAGTCCAGTCCAGGTAGTTATTTTAAGTTCTATTATAAAACATTTTTTAAAAATTTCTTTATTTTGCTGCCTAGATTAAAATTTCAGTAAAAGAAATACAACAATCTAGTTGTAAGAAATTGAATGTATAATAATTTTTTTTTTATATCAATTTCAACATAGTAATTATTAGTATTTTAAAGAAACAAATTCTATTAAATTCTGCTATCAATATACGTAGTCGTTGGCTGCTCGTTCGGAACACTTAACCTATTTCGAGACAAAGGCGGATGCAAACTGTTCCTTCCTCTTAACTCCGCCTTATTCTTCCCACAATAAAACATATTTACAACAGTCTGACGAATTTCCGAACTACAGAAACAATACAAATAAAAATTCATCGCGTAATTAACAAACTCCATGTTATTAGCAAAGGCACGAAACGCTTGAAAACTAAAACTCTTCTCCTTCTCATTCGACATGAAAAGAGTGAGAAACGCAGCCGGAGTCATGGTAACGACAAACATGACAACGATGGCGATGAGCAACATCACCAGCCGCCTTTCCTCTTGCAAATTCGCACTACTTCCATCTTTCGGTCCACTGTCGCAGATGGCTACTCGATTTCCCGGACTCCCCGAAGACGGCATGCAGAGTCGCGACGCGGTAAAGAGCGTCTTGCGCTTGCGCACAACACGCTGAAAGGCCACAATGATCATAATGTTGAGAAACGTGAGAACGACGGTTGGTCCCAAGCGCACGACACTTTCTTTCACGTATAAATAAACAGTCCAAATAGGTGCGTGAGAAACAGCGAAATTCTCTTTCACTACGTAATGCACTTTTCCAGGTGACGTCACGTCGACTTCTGCCTCGACTTGTTTGAAAAAGCACACGGGTATGTACAAGATGAAAGAACAAACGTAAGCTGTCACTATCCATAGCCGGGCACGGCTGTGGGTATGCACCTTTTTGAACTTGGTCGGTTTGCTCACCGAGACATATCGGTCCACCGTGACGGCGACCACTATGAAGACGCTGCATGCCATAAACGCATTGACCAAAGCTAATTCCAAGTGTGCATGATAGAAAGACGAGTAATAATCCGTCAAATTGCTTCCAACGAAGCGCAAAACGGTCGGTATGGTGAAAACGAGGGACATGAGGTCAGATATGGCCAACCAAGTCAGATACGTGTACATGACTCCCTTCAAGTTTGGTCTGGTGAGAACGACTAAATTGAGCAAATTTCCTATAATTCCTACTGCTATGAGCATCGGAGCTATCACTCCGTAAGCTATCCATTGTAAATGTCTGATTTTAGCCTGATACTCCTGATCGTCGTCGTCGTCGTCGTCCAAATCACTTCTCGACCTGTTGCTTTCATTTCCGATATCCAGAGAGTAGGTGCGGAGCATGCTGTACATATTGTTCCATTAGCTGAAAAAGACGACAGGAGAGTTAATCAAATAAATGAGAAAAATACCTGGCGTGTAATTAATTACCGTTGCTAGATTACGATGACATGACAGTCGATGGAGCAACAAATCCTTTACTCTGAGGAACTCCTTGGAGTAATGACTCCACCCAATCACCAGTGGCGAAGTACTTGAGTATTATATCAAATACTGTAAAGACAACAACAAAAAAATTAATTAATTGATGAAAAAAATATGATGTAAAAATGACGCTTTTTTTTGTCCTTGACACAATTAAAAACATATCTAACTTTGATAAATCATTAACTTGAATAATAACCGATACCAGAATGTAATGATAAGATTATAAATATGAAAATAATTTAGACATCACATCTTTAGAGTGATAGTTTTTTTATCATTACATGTTAAAAAAAAATACGAAAAAAAGTACAGTTTAATTTATAAGCTAAAAGTCTGAGAAATGTTTTATTTAAAAATTTAAAGTTTAAAGGTCAAGTGAATCTAACTCTCAATATTTACAATATTTCGTTTTCGAGACCAACACTTTGAAAATCAAAATTGCAGCATAAAAACTCGACAAAGTTAAAAAAAAATTATGGAATTTTTATATTTTGTTAAATAGTTACGATTATAAAAAAAATAAAAATTTTGTGACACTATCACTGTAAATTCATTCAATAACATATCTGTAGCCATATGTTGACGGAACAGTAGAAAAACGTCAAAAGTGACAGCTGCAAGTGAAATAAGACGTCAGTAAAGGAAGTATCATCATCATTATATCGTCTTCATCATCATTATTACTATAGTTTACTGCACCCCAAAGAGTAAAAGATGAGAGACAACAGTATAGTGATAAAGCACAAATGGATGCATTCCCGCAGGAATTGAGCGCCAGGTGGAGCTTAGTTTTAACACTCGTTTCTTCGAAAAGATCAATTTCTTGATTTTCTTTCAAACTCCTTTCAAATTCACAGTTAAGAATTAAATAAATTTTCCAATGATCAGACTTTTCTACTGCTCATGAAATAAAAAGTCGAATCTCGTCATCCATCACTGTTACGGCAATAACGAGATAATGGATTTCTTGCTACAGTCTCCATCAAAAAATTCCCGTCGATAAGTGTATTATCGACAAAGCAGCCGTGAAACTTTTTTTTTTTTTAAAGTGTTGACCAGCCTTTAAAATACACGAAACGTTTTACGACAGATTATTGGGAAGAAAGTGAGAGGTCAGTAGCGAATCAATTGCACTCTTTCAAATAAAAAGAACAACCATTAAAGAAAGTAGTGTAGGTTTTCTAAATCTGATAGATTTCAGCTAATCCCGAACGATTTGCGAATTTCAATCACGCACCGCCGTGTAACGGGTTCAGAAAACCATAAACATTAATTTCAGAAAGGAAAAAATAAACAAAAAGAAGCAGTTAAGTGTTATTTGTTGTTTCATCATTCTTTCTGAAAGTTTAATTAAAGTTTGCAATAAATGCGTTAGTTATAGCTTGAAGAGATGAGTATTCTGTGGCTCTTGGGCTTGAATTGAATTAGATAATTTGTGATAACATTGAAATTGAGATAAATTATCTAACGTAATAAATAACCTCTAATGCTGATTGGAATTGGAATTTAAATTTAAATAAATATTGTAACATACAATATAATCTGTAGAAATGGAAGACTACTAATTGGTATCGATTCGATCAATTAGACTTGAAATTTGCCATTAGAGTTGCTACATCTGCGTAATAACTATAAAATTAACTTTTATAGTGTTTCTAATTTGGTTGGATGGTCTGAATTAATTCGACCACAGTGGAAACAGTGTTTTGGTAAATCAATAAGCTACAAATGATTTCATTGATTAAATTAAAGGTTGTTTTGCAGATAGTTTATTGTAAAACAATTAACATACGGTAAGTCAGAAAATTTCAACACAAAATGATACGTAATATACAGTGAACTCTCTCATATCCGAACATAGGGCGGGACTGGGAAAAGTGGCCGGATATCAGTATGTCCGGATATGAGGGAGTTGACTGTATTAACAAAAAGTGCAATATTTGCGATATATATTGTACAGTACGTTATTTCTTTCCTCCGCAATATGGATACGATTAAATTCATTAGTCATTACATATCGAAATATTACACAGTCCTACATATATTACCATCACAAAAAAAAAAAAAAAAAACGTTTCGTTATAAAACAGAAAAAATTGTTACGCGTTTGACGCTTTTCAAAAGGTGCACGTTACTTCAAAACTTAGTTACAATGACTCATTTCAAGATGACTTGCCAAAAGAAAAGTGAAATCCCGAATCCAACATTCATTTGATACGATTACAAATGACCGCTTGTGAAGTGGAGCGATCAGTAAAAGAAAGTTAAAACTTTTGAAAATACACTTTAAAAAGTATGAAAAATGATCGGCTGAAAAAGATGGAATTTCAGACATCCAAACCAACTTACACCGGAATACAAGTCGCACGCACAAGCAGAATGTAAGGAATTGCTCATGTATAGAATAAATTGGAGTTCTTGTGTGAAACGCGAACGAAACGTTCTATTGTAAAATCAATTTTGAGTGCACACATACTAAGTCAGCCAATATCGCTCACTAAGATGTTTTCCCTTTTTATTGCTGAGTGCGTGAGTAATATTCAGCAGCTTGAACACTGTTTTCCATCACAGTTACAAAACTTCTGTTTACAAAATCAGACAACGGTGAATAATGCAACAGAAGACTGTGGCGTTTCCTTATAAAACCACTGCAACAAGATCCCAAGATGGCGCCTATAAACATTTCTAAGTGTCGGTTTAGATGAATTGAAAGAGAGGAAAAAAAGCAATTAAAACAAAGTACAACAGATCTCGTGTTTCCTATATTTAACCACACTCTAAACTGTCAAGTTATTTTCTCAATAATTAATTACTCAAATGTGAAAATAAAACGACTAAACACATTAAATTAATCATCTATTACACAGGAAAAACAAACAAGTGTATATCTTCTCTGCAATTTATCAAATAAATGAATCAATCAAAAAATGAAAAAATAAATGGAATGTGTAAAAAAAAAAAAAAAAAAAAACTGCCAAAAAAATCTAATTGATAAGAAAAAGCAATATCCTTCACCAGACGTTCTCTTATCGGTCATTGGCAAGTAATAGTGTAATTCAATTGCCAGCAGAAGGCGCTTTGCTTACCTGACCGAAACGCCAGTGAAAAATTGAATAAAGCTGGCAAAGTGAGTTTGATGAGTAAGATGAGAGTACATTATAGATTACTCTCTTTGCTACTCTACGTGATTGCATTTGCATATGTGGGTATGGTTGCATTCAATTGGTAACAGATGGCAGCACATGAGTAAAAACACTCGACGTTTTTCTGAGTGGTGAAACTCGTTAGATAACATTTAGAATGTAGTTGTAAAAAAGATAAAAAAAGATGTCTTAAATAAAACTTTTTCTCACCTTGATTAACTGCTAAAACCTGAGAAAAATGTCCTTTATTTCCTCTAACAAGGTGTTCGATGATAGGTAGACGAGCTGTTTGTAGTCCACACTGCTCAGCAACTTTAAAAGTATAGTTCTGTTCAAAGAGATAACAAATAATCAATAACAACAAAAAAAAAATAAGGAGAAAACTTTGGCACTTTAAGAGAAAGTTTGAGATTTTGATTTTTTTATTTATAAAATAGTTAAATAGACTATAATTGATTTTTCAAGAAACGTGTATTGTAAGCATGCGCAGTTCAACCCTATTGACTGTATGATACCATTTAAGATGGTCAAGTGTCTGCCATTTTTCTGTCGATCTAACTTGTAAGTGTCGTACAATAATAACTGGCAAATAAAACAATTGTAAACGCAGTTTAACATCTCAAATGTTTTAAAAATTCTTCGATTTTTAACCTTTAATTTGTAAAGATTTTCTTATTTTGACCAGCAACAAAACTATTAATTTTTACTTTACATATTAATTTATAAGTTATAAATTTAAAAAAATTCGCAAACTCCATTTAGAATTTTCAATTGCAGTTGCAAACATTAAATTATGTAAACCGAAACCGAAAAAAAAGTAACATTTGAAACTACATAGTCACAAAATAAATCGACTCTTTTTGGTTTTCTTCATATTTCAAAGTAACAAGAACGCCACCAGAAAGAACAATTGAAACATTTCATTACTCTTTTAAAAAACTTTCGAAATTTACTGTTCTTTTTAGTCACCTTAATGTGCTAATTAAGTGCATAAAAAAAAAAAAAAAACACCAAATCTGTGATTTGCAGATGCTGCGGTCGGTTGGAAAGTCGCAATTTTATCCATTAGCAACAGATGAAAGCCCTCGAACTCATTTACATTTGAAAATGGAGCCAACTTGTGTCTCCTCCAGTAGTTTGCAAATGCGCTACCACAATATTATGGCAACCATTGTGTTTGGAGAGCGAAACCCAAATCATAAATCAATTGAAATCCCAGCAGACAGCAGCTGCGGATGTTTCCATTAAACTCATAAATTTCTTGTGCTTCAAAAAAAAAAAAAATCTTTTTTTTTTTTTTTAATATAAAAAAAGCCAAATGTTTAACAATTTTCGCCGAATCTAGTTCACTCGAGCATAAAAAATACGAATCATCTATATTTTTCAGCTTTAAAGTTCAAGTGTTTAAAAATAATTTAAATTTTCAGTTAAAATAAATGGAAATGCTTTAAATACGCTATTTAAATGCAAACAAAACGAGGCTCTTTGAACTAATGTTTACACTATTTCCATTTATTTCCAGCAAAAAAATTAATATCAGAAAGGAATAAATGACCCAATCTAAACTAATGTATAATATAAAGGAAAAAATTGTGTTGAAATGGCAGAAAGTCCCTTCTTTTAATAAAAGAAAACAAAGTAGAAATACTTTGGTTGAATTTTATCGTTTTAATTCGACTAGGACAAAACTACCTTATTAAAAGAAAAGCTATTTAGTTCGTGTGCAACCTCAACAGCTGGAGTTGGTCATATTGAAGTCATTCGGAATCGAAATTAAATAACCTCAAACCAACGAACAAATGTAAAAAAAAAATTTAAAAAGACAACAAAATATTATATTGAAATCTGCACTTTAAAGATAAGATTTAATATATTAGAAAAGTAGTACAACCCAGACATCATTTACCTGCTTGACGTTATGTCATTGCAGTGTAGCCAAACGGAAAAAATTAACAAGTTCTACCATCTAGTGACAATTTTATAAACTTGCGAGTTGTGGTAAAATTTTATAATTTTGATTGGTTGTTTGTTGTCACATGATAACAAGCAATAGATTTTCTCGCATTTGAGCTATACCAGTTTATTAAAACTATCAAAAGTGCACGAGTAAGTTTCTAAGTTTTAAGTTTTAAATCCAACTGCTTCGTAACGGAAGTCTTGACGTAATTTCTGTTTGTGACGTATTAGCAATTGGCTTCTAGTTACGAAGTTATTACCAAATGGCACTGAACAATTCGAAGACTTCACAGCATGGAATTTGCTCCGCCCACTGACAACTTATCAACGTTTACAATTTTTTTTTTTTTCAAAATCTTCACTTTGAAAACTATAATTTTAACATAAAAACTTGACAAAACAAATTAAAAAATTTTCACGGAATTTTAAACTTTGATAAGCATTTAAATATTTACCAAAATCAAAGAAAATATTTTTTCGTGACATTTTAAGTTTGCGAGCTTTTTCATAAAATGCGAAAATTTCCTTTACGAGAGTTCCAATAATCGTCTAACTAAATAAAAACGTACATTTAAGCAAAAAGAGTTATTTTATGTGACATTTCACTTTTCTCTTTGTTTACAATACATTTGATTCTACAATTAACATAACTTACTATTTTAAACAACTAATTTTTTGTTTTATTTTTAATTAATAAACTATTAAAGTACCGTAGCTTAGTCACCAGACTTAACCGCATAACAACATTCATAAAGTCGCATTCCCAAAAGAAAGCTCCAGCCAACAGTGAAATAAAAGTTAAAACTATTGTCCCTGGCAGTAATGAGGGCACAATAGTAAGGCCAAACGACAAATGAACTTCAACCCTGACTTAACTGCTCGTCCAAAGCATTGATGAATGTTGCCAGCCACACCCAAGAGCAAAAGGCACAAAATTCACCGCTCGACACTTAATTCAATATGATTTAATGCGCGTTACATGCGCCACCACGCGGCCAAAATTTAATTGATAGTAGTTTAGCTATATCAATTTATCCACCGAACTCAAGACCACACTCTTATAATTTTGATGAATGTTGCATATTGCCGCAGGTTCGTTCGGGGTCTAAGCCGTCATCGCCAGTTGCTTTGGCACCTAACGCCGCCATTTCATTCTCGTTTCACGTCCATTCCAATGTCTCTCTGATTTATCACTCTCAATTTTCTCTTTCGTCCGCACATTCCAATAGCGCCACGCTCCGTTTATGAGAGAGGAAAAGTTGAAAATGTAATAATAAAAAAAAAAAAAAAAAAAAAAAAAAAAAAAAAGAGAAGTGTCCACGACGTACACAAAAAATACATAAATGAAAATAAACTGTAATAAAAAGTTGGATAAGAGAAAATGAAAGCTTTCATCTTCATTAGTAAATAATTAATTTGTGTTTTGGATTAAATTAAGTAACAAAATGAGTCTTGGAAATTGAGGAAACGGTAATTGCATTTTGTGGCAAAATACAAAACAATTTAATCGATTTGTTAACTAGAATTACAAATTTAATGCAAGTCAGTGGTGTTTAGAGTTATTTAAAAGACAAAAGGGAAATGTGGGAATTGGCAAAACGCCATTTCATTGACAGCAAAAAAATAGATTTTTAAATTTGTGGGATCAGTTTACAAAATTCGAATATGAAAATGACAGAAGTTGAGACACAAACTTTACGAAATCAGTTCACTGCGCAACTTCAAGAGTCATTCAAACAAGAGCAATAAAAATCAACTTAAAAATAGACATTTTCGCAGTCAATTTATAAAGAAAAAAACCGCATTCATCATTTCGACTATTTGTGAACGCATGATGTCATTTTCAAACGCTCACCCTGTAATCTTGAACTTATTTTAGTGGCACATTTCTGAAAGCTAAAGCATTGAGGCATGTCAAGTCTTATAGACAAAGGTATCAATCTTGAAGGTGTGCAAACAGTACAAACACATCTCACAACTCTTGATGAACTGCACGTAAAAAGAAAGAAAAAAGAAAAAGAAAAACCCACATCATACAAAATAAAAGAAATTTCAATTTCAATTTTTCTTACAATGTCATAAATCCTTCCATTTTCAACAATTCACGTGTTTCATACGCCTAAATTTAAAAACTCCTGCTTTTCTGCAAGTCATTCCAGATACATGGAAACCAATTTAGCCAACACAAACCTCTTAATGAGCATTTAATCAATACGAAACGCAAACGGGATTAAGTTTTCTTGTGGCTCCAATTTCTTGAGCAAGTCCTTCCTTACTCTACGTAATTGCCCATCCTTTCTCCCACGGAAACAGAGCAAAAAAGAACTCTCCCACCACTACCTGATATACTATGTCGGAAAATTACATAATCTCATTAAACAACTGTACCTGCAGTGTTATTAAACAAAACAGAAAGTGATAAATAAAAAGTAAGTGTTGCAAACAGAAACGCTTCATTTATAATTAAATTTCCCAAAGTTAGTAATTAACTCGACTAGTTACACATGTAAATGAGAAACACGCGTGGAATTAACCCCTTTTCCGCCTACGCCCAGTGCAATCTAATTGAGAATCTGCAAATACTCTTCGTAAAACCTCACGCTAAAAAAGGACTTTCATATTCACTCCAAGTTCTGGGGTGAAGGGAAGAGGAAAAGTAGTCAGAAGCAGGTGATTTTCCTGCCTTTCATTCAAGAAATCTTAAATAAGTTGAAGCCGACGCAGATGTCAGCAAATTATAAACGAATCTCTTCTACTCATCTCTTCCAATTTCGCACACACCTTTCACACGAACACCCACAAGCCAAAAAGCTGCAAAGGAAAAGGTGTGATCGATGATCGTCAGATCAAACGCACATCGTTTTGCCGCATCAACCAGTCGCAACACGCGCCGGTCAAAAATCCCAGCGTTTGTGGTCTATTGCAGTTGCAGTTGCAGTTGCAGTGCATATCAAACTCGTTGGCATTCAGCCAAAAATAAGCTCAAAACGGGTTATATACATCTATCCACACAAAGAGTTACATTTGAAAGCAAAATGAAAAGTTTTTCCTGCCTAGAGTAGAAAAGCCCCCTTTGCATAAAACAAATCATGTAAAAAAATTGTGTGGAAAAAGGGTCTTTTATGTAAAATTTCATTTAAAGATCAAATTAAACAAAATGGTTTATTATTATAAATAAATCTACTCATTACAAATATTAATTTTTGATACTATAATCAAATAATTTTAAAATTATATTTTGAAAACTATTCAAAATAATAGATGTATGGGAAATAAACTAAAACATTTAGTAAAAACAAACAATAAAATATCAGATTTTACAACTTGTTTTGTTTGTTGTTCCCCAGTCAGCTAAACATTTTTTCAGTGCACTTAGACTGATGACATCACCAAACCTAGTTGCCCCTAAAGGCATTAGCTACTTACTTGCTTTCATTCAAACTCAGCAACGATACTATTCTGCAGATCAAAAAGGCAAAAATTTAAAAGACCATCTGAACTGATTTATTTTTAAATATTTTTTAAATACTCACCACCAAATGATTTTTACGCACGTTAAACTTTGTAAAATATAATTGCGCTAAGTGAATGTCAAGAGGAATGTGGATCATAAGAGCTGCAGCGATTTATGATGTCACGAAGTCTGCTGCCCCTGTAGCAAAAATTGCCTGCAACGCTTTCGTTGTTGCTTAGCGACTAATTCAGAATTGAATTCTAAAATTCTACCGAGCAGAGACTCCGTGAATCATAAACTCAGATTTCTCAAAATAATTTTCCTTTTCAACAAATGCATAACAAATAACGTCATAAACCTTAATTCGGCTTAAAATTGTATAAATCATTATTTTTGCAATTCTTATGATCAAAGTTGGACTTTATTTTAGGCAGTTTTAACTCATTGTAAGCAAAAGACCCCTCACATCTGTCGCAAAGTTAATTTTAGAAATTTGATTCACAGTGCATTTATTGTTACAATTAATCCAAGATGTAATCTCAGAAATCCACGAAAATCTCTTTTCTTTGATATAACTAAAAGTGCCAACCAAATAATTTGATTAAAGAAAGATTATAAAGCTCGATTAATCGATTAATTTTCTCAGATAAACAATACAAATTATTTCAACTTAATGCTTTTAATTAGAAGATTCGATTGTAACAATAAACCACTTCAGTTCACTCGAACTTTAAGTGAGTTTAAACAAACAAACCGAATGGAATTTCACACTTTTTTAAGATCGCTAACTTAGGCACATTACAAATGGCAACACGGTCTTTAATACACATATTTTCTCAAAAGAATGCAGAGTAATTCCAAAGTATTTCTCCCCTAATCGAAAACCTAGCGATTTTTCAGGCAAGTACGGTACATCACAACATATCTCTTTAAGAAATCTTTCTTCCCATGAGGCCACTTGTTTCGCATGGCGGGGGCTTCTTCTGATTGTTTCCCAGTTTGGCCCCGAGTTAATGAACTACACGACGCAGCTTGGCCCAACCCGCTTTAACTGGAGACTTCAAATACCTCTTGCCCTGGTCAACGGCCTCAAAGAGCCTGAAAGAGCCTGAAAGCGACCGAAGTTTTATAAAGAATGGGCGGATTGCCAAGCCACAACTGCCACTTCAAGTGAAAATGACAAAACAAGTGAAAAGTACACTTCATCAACGCGTTAGCAAATTACTAGTGCACGCGTACATAACCTTGTCGTTTACAGTAAATGAGTGACAGTTCATTTCCAAAGTAGGCAATATGAAAATTAGAAATTTTAATAATGTATAGAAATTGTTGAAAAAAGTAAAACTTGGGTTTTTAATATTATATTAAAGAACTTAATTTGATGCTAATTTTGAGACTTTCAAATCGTGAAAACTAAATTCAATACAAATTACTGTATAAAAATGTTTAGATATAATGTTCAAAATCTGCACCAAACGGAAGTAAGCTTAGCCGAGTGCTTCCAACTCAGCATTAAAGATGTGCAGCGAAGTTAAATAAAACCCACTATTTTCCATCAATGAAGCAGAAAATCATACAAGATAAATCAGATTTAGCAAACATTATTTGAGATACTGTATTTCGTTTCAATTTCGCAAGTAAAACACTAAGCAGAAAAGACAACATTATGTCAGTCGTTGTTTCACCCAGGTTTGACTTCGCAAATAATTAATTTGTCTGTTGCCAAGCAATTCGTTGTGCCAGATTTGTTTTGTCTTTTTTTCATCCTGACATAAGTAGATAAAATTAATTTAAAAAAAACTAATCTAGCTCCAACATAAAAAAAAAAACACAGGGATTCCAAATTAAATTTGTGGCTTTAAAAAACTTAAAAAATAAAATACTGGTATTGTCAGTTTCTCATTTTTTTTCCATTGTCCTACAGAACAAAACCTTTTAAGGTCAAAGTTGTGATATAATATAATAAAGTAAAAGACAACTTACGAGCAAACACAAACGAAATCTCTCTACAAATAGATAGAAACCATCTTACTTCAATCTCAAGAAAACTGCAACGGCTGCACAAATAAAACCCGAGTGTCGTCATGTCAAAATGTTCTTCAGCCAACCATCACTTACACGTGTGACCACAATCGAATCAGATTTACCCAACAACTTCCCTTACTTTTCACACATTCATTTCGAAATCTAAAAATCCTTTAATACCCCACGCACGCTGTTTTGAATTTGAATAGCAATCCTCCTTTCGAGGATAAACTTCCAAGTCCTATCCTTCGCGTGGCCTTTCTTGTTAGTACACTGCAAGTGGACTTGCTTGTGATAAAACCAATAAAGTCTACTGGTTATATATTTTTTTCTTTCTCGCTTTTTTATTTTCTGTTTACAGAATTTAAGTTTCTAGTTTTCTTTTCATATTTATTTGATTACTAAACTATTCCTTTTCGTTTTGTCGATGGTCCTCGATTCTCATTTAAATAATTTAGTCATCAATTAGACATTTAATAGTGTTATGAATAGGTTTGTGCTGTATAGTATTTTAAGATTGTGTAAAGAAATGCGTTATAAAGTCAGACCAGGAAAATTCAAACCACAATTTATAATGTTCACTTTAAAATCATGACATTAATGAACGAGAAAAATAAATTTCCAACTTCTTTTTCTTTAAAGCCTTTCATTTTGTATAAAGAGATTCCGGGATAAAAGTGTGTGAACGTGACCGTCACTACACATCATTTCAAATCCACTCAGTTGTCTTCAACCCAAGTTTCTGTCAGGGAGAAAAATGTTCGTTTAAGATGTAAGAAGTACTTAGTTGATATTCACACAAAAGAGAAGCAGTGGTAATTTATCAATCGGTTAAATGAGAAATAATGTATTTAAAAGAAGGCCATTTCTAAGGCAATCCTTCATTGTAGGTAGAGAAAGTAAAATAAATAAAAATGTGACATTTGTCAAAAGTAATTTAGCTTAAAAGGAAAGTGAAATGCAAAAATGATTTGATTTTTCTGAAAGGAATTTATTCGCTGTTTAGCTCTTGTAGTTAAAAATTCATGATAAATTACGCGCAAAATATCAATTTGCGGGGCAACACGTTTTAAAGAGAAATTAACTGTTTGTAAATAGCAGATAATCTTCCTTAAAGTGATTATTTGTTATGTGTAAATGAGTCAAAAACTTAAACATTAGAATTGATTTTTTTTTAAAGTAAACTTAAACTGCACGAAATTCGTGTCCGAGAGTAATATTATTAATTCCGATTGTATTAAATCTTTGTTTCCTAAAGTACTGCAATACATTTTTGAATGCAAATTTACATGAGAATTTTATATGCATATTTTAACTATTTGTGTGCATGTTCTAGCTATAACATTATGAATTCAGAGTATGAAGTAGCACAGCACGAATCGAATAATATATTTGTTGCAAACAAGTCACGTAAATGCTCTTTAACTAGTTACTTCGTGCTGCAGTAGAACTTAGAAGATAAAAACCACTTTTGTTACAAACACGTATTACAAACTTTATTCGCAAGGCAACGTGTGCCAAAGTTTGCAAATTAGTTTAGCTAAAGTCATAGTACAGTGATTCTCAAACTTTCTAGAGTCGAGACCCATTTTTTTAAGAATGAAAAACATTTGCAACCACCTACAGTTTTTAATGAGCTTTCAATATACCGGTAATGATTTTAAACTACAGTCTCACAGTGCTTTAAAATATTATGTCACTATAATAATTTATAATTTGCATAGATAATTTTTTAAATTACCTATGCACTACTTGTCACTTTTTTGTATTATTTTCTGATTCGTGAGTATGAAAATAAGAGAAAACAAACCCCGACAAACAAAGTTCATCTACTTGTCACCTTTGATCTTTAGTTCGCGTTTAATATTTTTCCTTACCAACATGCAATGTTATTTTAAAATCATTATAAATTAAAAAGTTTAAGTGCTTCCATATTTTTGCCCCTTGAATTCCCAAGTTAAATGTTTGGTTAGGCTGCCCGCAACGCTCAGAGATCTTGAGATGTATGGCCTCTTTCCATTTGCACTTACCACTGAGTAGAATAGAGGTAGTATAGACCACATTCCAAGGGGGGGAGAGGGGGGTTAAAAAATTATAGACCAG